>VZTN01034539.1:14708-26005 GCA_013400515.1 Erpornis zantholeuca | reverse complement strand
CCCCGTGCCGGGTAGCGCGGGTGCCCCCGCTGCCATGTGGCCGCCGCGCCCCGGGGGACGGACGGAGGGAAGGGGAGGTGATGTAACCCGGCGGCTGCCCAGGTGCCGCCCGGGCCCCGCCGCTCGGTTGGCCGGCGATACCGCGCAGATGGCGCTGCCGCCCCCTCTCCCAGGTCCCTCCGGGGGAGAGTTACCTGTACCCGCCCCAGTGTGCGGCCCAGCTCCCCCGGGGGTATGGGGAGTGCCCATGCTGAGCCTCCCGGCAGACCTCGCTCCAGTCAGGCTTGCCGGAACGGGTTGAACCCCGTGGCATCTCCCGAGACAGGCTGCGTAGGGCACCCCGGATCCCGCTGGCGGCGTTACCCGAGCGAGAGACCTCGGCGCTTTTTCTGTGTGCAGGGGTTGCCTTTAGCTGCCGTGCCATATTTTTCTTCCTCCTCTTTAGGTCATCTTTCCCTTTTGCCATCGCCATGTAGTTGGCCTCGGTATCTAGAGGAAGGCAGCCCCTTCCATGGGGAGCCGGGGGGTTGTGGGGTGCGGTGTGGCCCCACCTGGTTCCCGAGCACCCCTCCCCCGGCAGATAATGCCACTCAGGGCTCCCGCTCCCGGACCTGCCAGCCGGCTCTGGGGCCGCAGCAGGATGCCTGTTGCTCCTGTGGCCGGGAATGCCGCCCTGCCCTGCTCCCGGGCGGGGCGGGAGCTGCGGGCTGTAGCGGTGCGGGGCCGTGGGAGGCTAGAGGGGAGGCCACCCCGAAGGGCCGGGACGTAGGCCGCGGGCCGGGCCGGCCCTTCATGCCATGGCGAGGTGCCCGGTCTCTGTGCGAGGGGCTCCCCCGTGGTGCCCGGGCGCTCCCCATTGTTTCTCTCCGGAGGTCGCTGAGGATGTGGATGACACGAAACCGGCACCTTCCTGTGTTCTCAGCTTTTGCTGCTCTCTCCACGCTGTGATGTGGGTGGCCGGATCGTATGGAGAGCTTTGAGTCACCGTTGTTTTAAGTTTGCAAACGGTTGTAAAGCACGAGGAGGTTGCTTGCTTGGCTTCTTCAGGATTTTGTTAGTCGGACTTGACAGCAAGGCTTACCCCCCCACTACCACTCGT
Organism: Erpornis zantholeuca; assembly: GCA_013400515.1. NCBI lineage: Eukaryota > Metazoa > Chordata > Aves > Passeriformes > Timaliidae > Erpornis > Erpornis zantholeuca. The sequence continues at coordinate 24,906 of VZTN01034539.1, read as the reverse complement.
CCCAAAAAGTTGTGTCTAGGAGTGGAATTAATATAGGAAACATAATTTTCCCAATTTACTTATGGCAGCTGCTGGAAACTTGGACCGTGATAAAATGGGCATCTGACATCTTCACAATTACCGACTCCTTTTCAGAGTGTATGATAGGGAAACTATAGTTACTTCCCCCCGTAGACCTGCAAGTGTTTTCTTACTCTGTCTATTCCTTAGTCCAGTGCTTATACTTTTTTCATTAAATCTTCTCTTCCTGCTTTTGAGCTTTGTATTGTTTACTCCCAGGATTGTAAGTGCTAAGTGTAAGGATATTAATAAATGCAAGGAAATCAGCTGTGCAAAGTTGCTCCTCAGTGTTCAGATACCTGTTTGAATTTTGCCCTAAGGGGTCTGTATTTTTTGAAGCTGTAGTTTTGAATTAGTCTTGTTCTCCATGTCTTTTGGTTTCAGGATGATTCAGCTGCTATCACTTATACTTAAAATTGTAGAAAATACTAGCTTTAGGTGGGTGTAAGTGTTAATGCTTCTTTTAATTGGTATTTTTGAGGTCAAGTCAAAAAGGCAGACTCTTTGTAGAGAGCAAACAGGTTATATTAAGCTTTGGCAAGTAAATGACAGGTAGTTAGTACTGGTGAATACAGACAATGTGTATTGAACTTCTGAGAGGAGAAATATTTAATAATTATCTAGTTTCTTGCTGTGACTACCCCCACTATTTTATGTGGCAGACTGATGCCAGCCAAGATACTGCTTGTGATCTCCACCCTTTCTCCATATTGGTGTCAAAATACTGCAATTTGAAAACTTGGTAGACTCAAACAGAAATGTTCAAAAATGCTTTTTTACAAATATTGTCTAAAGAGGTGCTTTAAATTTAACTGTGGCTGCATCTAGTTGCTATGGTAGAAAACAGTGCCAGATAAATTAATTGGAGCTTAAGATAATATAGTTTATGACAGACATCTTAACTTGATTTTTGTATAAATAGAAAATTTGAAGCCTCTTAATCAGTAAGATTGTCAGTAAGAGTGTTTGTGAGTAGAAAAATGTCTTGAAGTAGCTGAAAAAAAGCTAAACAAATTGGCTTATCGACAGTAATAAAATTCTTCTTGTGTTCCCAGAAGACTAGTGTGAAGAATGATAGTGCAACCTATTTACAATATGGTAATGTTGGAATATGTTGGAATTTTTGTTTCCAGTCTGCAGAATTATACTCTGCACTTCATGGGCCATGACCAATGCCTTTCTCAGTAAGTGTTTCTATTCCAAACCTAACTTTAATGTTTATGAAGAACTGGCAAGGAGTATGAAAATGCTTGTGTGTAGAGAAGGAAATCAAACATTGTGGAGATTATCTGAAAGTCACAAGATTAGTATCACATTTGCAAGGTGTTTGTGCTGGCTGTCATCTGAAGGGGTGAATATCACGTGTTGAGTAGGATGCAGTAATTGGCTTTGAAACAGAACCAGCAGTGCTTTGCATTTCCTCATGTGATATGGGCTGCAGAGTCATGAATGCTGCTCTCCACGGGAGATGGGTCAGTCAGTGTGCTTTCCTCCCCCTGCCACGCTGGCATAATACTTACATAGTGTCTTGCAGTAACAGATTAGATACTCACTCTGGGTTAAAATTAACTTGGCAAAACTGGTTTGTTGTAATCCAGACTAATTCCCTGATCTGGCTCACCTTGTGATTGCACTTGTGACAGCATGAGGTGAAGGATTGCACAAAGATTTTTGTGTACAGAGAGGCGGGAGCAGAGAAACTTGTTTTTGTCACTCGTGCCAACCTAATAATTTTATGAACGGAAACAGAAAAAAGTATTTAATTCTGCAATTTAACATGCAGTTATCATTGTGCAGATAACATTGTTAAGGCTCTGCTACAGTACTACCAGCAGTGGGAAATTTAGTTGTCAATTCAAGATTGGTTTGGAAGAAAAATCTACTCTGAGTGGGCCTCAGTTTATAGGCTCTGCTTTGTGGCCACTGAAATATTTGAAAATAACTGCATAATGTTTAGTGTAGCCATTAAAGTCTGTAAAACACTAGATGGAAGTATGGGCCTATTCAGAAGGCAAGTGAAAATCCATGTTAGGCTGTTGTCTTGTATGCTGGGTTCTGGGTGGACAAAACTGCAAGTGTATACTTGTTTTAGTACTGTACCAAAGCTCTGTATTTGCAAAGTAAGATATTTCTTTTCTCACGTTTTTGCGGTCTTCAAATACACTTTTTTTCCTGTAGTATAACTTAATCCTAACAAACATCTCCATCCATCTGAATTGCTGCTATTACTCCTTGTGCATCTTGGGGGGTTTCCTTGAACTGCCATTCAAATCCATTTAATATTCTTTCACCTATTTCACCTATTTGTGCACCACCAGAATTATTAGTTAGGCTGAGTCTGTTCTTTGAGACTTTTTGTCAAATATGGATAGCTGTATAAATTTGTAATGGCTTTAGTGTGTCCTGTTTTGTAATGGAAGTGCTCACTACATAATTTAGACTAACTTGAAATTGTTATATTACAATGGCAGTGTACTCTGTAATGACAGTAAGTTCATATTCATGCCAAAATGACCATTGCTTTGTTGCTAAATTTGCCTCTCAACTTAGATCCTTCAAAGATGAAAAGCTTCTGTTTGTGTTGTGGACTCTAATGTTATGAAGTGGCATGACTGAGGCCAGGAAAATTTCAGTGATGATTGGAATGTAAGATTTGTTTTATTAACCAGAAATTAGATGGCTGGTTTTTCTAGCTATTTTGGCTGAAGAAGAGCCAGTAAACTTTATTTCTTGTTGATTGTTTCAACTGGATGATTACAGCAAATTTTGAAAATAGGCTTCTCCTTCCACTTGAAATCATAAATTATATGTCCTCTGGACATTAAGTTAGTCTTCTCTTATTACCCTTACTTATGCTCAGTAATGCAATGCTTATTTGGGATGCTTCAAGTATTATATACTTGAAAATTTAGTGGAGAAATGCTACTGAAGCTTCAGGTTTGCCTTGCCATGTTTTAAAGATTTTGTGAAAGCTATTTTAAAGTAAATTTAGGTATATGAGATTTGTGTTGACTTGATTGTTGGCACATCAGAAAGCCTTAATTTCTTCAAATCTAAAGCTTTTACAAAAGCTGTTAGCTTTTTTGGTTTGTAACTTGTTGCTCTTTTAATATGGAATAATAATTGCTAAGAGTTAGAAAGCATTTATTTAGTTGAAAAAAATAAAGGTTATGTACATAAAGACTAGCAGAATGGTAGTGGTGTTACATTACCTACTACATTTGTCTGCTTATTCCTGTGCAAAGGTTTGCTCCATAGGTCCTTTCCAACTGAAATACTCTAGTTTATGTTCTTCTCTGTTTTTCAGTTGTGTTTTGGAAATGTAATTTCACAAAACAAAGGTCAAGTCTTGTGTAAGTTTAAAACTTTCTTTAATTGGAAAATTGATGTGATGTTGAGGCTTAGATTTAGCTGTGCACTAGAAGAGTTGATGAGAGTTGTTGTCTGTTTATGCTTTTTAGCTTCAGTGTAGTAATGTTTTAATACTCTATTGCCCTGTTGCTTAATGGGGATTAGCCAATGACTAAAATTGTGTCTTTTTACTTCTTATATTCTGTTAAGGAAACCAGTTTTATGTAGCAATTCTTTTGAAAACCTCTAGTAGTCTCTTAGTTTAACATGGCTGTGTTTGTTCAGTAGTGGTGTAGAAAACATAACAGATGCTGAAAAGACCCAAATAATATTACGTTGAGAGGCTTAAGATGTGCATTTTATTTGTGTATGGATATAAAAAAATATTATAATAATTTATACAAGTAATGTGAAAAATTAGAACGAATCCATGGTTTGTGGTGGGTTTTTTGGATGTTGCATTGTTTAGTTTACACTGAGAGGACATGCCAGGTTCGGTTTCTTACCCAGTCTGCTCTGGCACAATGATGGTCTGTTGGGTGGCAAGTTTAGGCAGTAAAGTTGGGCTGGAGCAATACAGTAAGTTACCTCACTGCTAGCCATGTTAAATGTAGTAAATGTGTTTCCTGCATACTTAAAAACTTGATGTTGAATTTGCGTTTCTGCTATGTGAACTATCAGCTGTCAGGGTTTAGTTTTGGTTTTCTTCCCATATTATGATCTTCCTCCTGGCCAAAATATTTTGAAGATTTTTTTTTCTTTTAGTAAATTCTCTTGACATATGACTATGTATGTCTTGCCAAAGCCATGATTTAAAGACTTTTTATGTCTTTATAGAAAGCATGTGTAACATATCAATAACACAGGTTTTGGTACTTCATGCATACTGGTTTCCTAATCCTTGGTTTACTTTGAAAACTTGATCTCTTGCAGCATTACTTGAACACATGGTTACATTTTTGTCTTTTTCTTTCTTACCTTGCTTGCCATAAACACTGCTTTGTGCTCAGGTGTTTACTGGAATAGTACTCCTATAATTAACTTAAATTTTTATATTTTAAGTACATTTTGGAGCTGATCTATTCCAGTGGTCTTAAACAGCCAATTCCTACCATTGTGCCCTTTTAAAGGACGAATGCTAGAAACTAGCACAGGAGAATAGGCTCCTTATGCCGTAAGTGACTGCATTAAGGCATATGGTTTCTGTACTTCTAGATGTAGTGTTTCATATGTTTTGAAGCATATTAATATGCTTTATATGATTTTTTTTCTTAGTATATTGTAGTACATATCATGCTATAGCTCATTCCCTTTCTTTAGACTGATGAATAGGTTGATGAACTTAATTAGATAAACAATGAGAGTTCTTTCTTTGCATTTAGTATGTCTATGACTACTTTGGCCTGAGAAAACTGGCTTTTTGTTATTAGTTTAATAAATTAAATTTATGCTAGCTGTACACATTATAAAAGAATCAAAAACTGAGTTTCCTTGTCCTCACATGAAACTGGAGATGTGTGGTTAGATTAGTGCTGTTCCTTATTTTCATTTTCTTCCCTTAACTTTCTTTGACTTGTGTTCCCAAGCAGTATTGCCACATGTAATGGGTTTTGAACTCTTGGAAAATGCTTTATAGATTCTATGAAAGGGTGTTGTGGTTTAACCTCAGTGGCAGCTAAGCACCATGCGATTCCTTGGTTATTTCCCCTTTAGTGAGAAGGGGGACAGTTGGAGGGATAAAAGTGTGAAAACTCACCGGTTGAGGTAAAGACAGTTAAGTAGGTAAAGCAAAAGCTGTTTGCACAAGCAAAGCAAAACAAGGAATTAGTTCCTTATGTCCCATCAGCAGGCTTGATGTTCAGCCATCTCCAGGAAAGCAGAGCTTCATCATTCCTGATGACTTGGGAAGACAAACACTGTAACTCTGAACATACTGTCCCCCCACTTCTTCCTTCTTCCTCCCTGCTTTATATACTGAGAATGATGTTGTATGGCAGGGAATATCCCTTTGTTTAGTTGGATTCAGCTGTCCGAGTTACATCCCCTCTCAGCTTCCTGTGTACCCCCAGCTTACTTGCTGGCATGGTAGTGTGAGAAACTGGAAAGGCCTCGACCCTGTCTAGGTGTTACTCAGCAACAGATAAAGTGCAAGTGTGCTATCAACACTATTTCTATCACAAATCCAAAACATACAAGCAGAAAACTTTATTGTAGTCACAGCCAGATAAGGTTAAAAAGTCTGTTGTTTGTAATCTGAATTCATAGATGCCATGGTATTCAGATAATTTTGGCCATGACCTCTGTCAGTCTAGGAAAGTTTCTAGCTAAGAGTTTTAACCTCAATGGAGTTAAAACTGAAGTCTTTCCCTTCTCCACTGTACTCATTGTTGCAGTTGGTAACATCACTCATCTTTTCTATTGCTGAACCTTTAAGCCAGGAACTGTGTTTATACAGATCTGCAGACAGTCATTTGCGTTACACTGAGATGAGCTTGTTGTTAAATAAATACCTTATTCTATTTTTATGATTTCAGCCTCATCTTTATTTTGTTTCACCACATTACATGTAGTCACTTGTGACTTTCTTATCTGATTTGGCCTTGCTTTTCTCTCCCACTAGCCAATCCATAATTCTTTCCAACAGATGTGTTCATACATCTTCATTATGCTTGTATGTGTTCAGAGTAGTCATGTCTCTATTCCATTTTTCAAACCAACCAATTCCATATCCCATTTTATTTCTAGAATATACTGTTACACAGGGTAGACCATTGACAGCTATCAGCTGGTGAGTTTTCAGTTGTTGTTACTTGGTGGTTGTGTCTTCTGCTATTCGTTGAAGACTGAGTTAGAATTTCTTTGGTTTGCTTTTGATAGTAATCACTTTAATGTTACACTGTCATTAACCACTGGTAATGGGCTTGTTCTTAATAAGTACAGATTTTTCTTGACTTCATGGAGTGTATTTTCTAAATTAAAGTTCTGCTGATATGATTCTGTGTAAGATAGCTTTGTATACACTTTGATTTTGGTGGTTGTGTTTAGATAGGAAAGTGGCCAAAGGTGCAGATCTTGTCATCTTGGCTGTGGTTGAATGACTTCCTAATGTAAAAAAAAAAGTCCTAGAATAGAAGTGTTTAAGGATAAATAACTTTCCTCTGCATTGAAAAACTTAAGGAAGAAGAATTTCCTTGCATGTGTCTTGCAGATCTAATTTCATAGATAACATTGAAGTGAATAATGAAAAATCAGATAATTACAGAAAAGAAACTCCAACTGTGAGTGGTTGTACTGAGAGATATTCTCTTTGTGTGTAGAGCACTTTGTGGAGATGCTTTTGAGTTACTTCTCTTTGAGACAAATTTATGCTGTTTCAGAACCCTTTTCAGTTACAAAAGGGATCAGATACTGTTTTGCACTTTTGTCATGGTCAAATGAAAATCAGATCCATTTTACTTGTGCAATTGGGTTTTAATTTCACTTTTAGAACTTGTAGTATTTGTGTTTCTGTCTGTATTGGAGTGGTCTTAGGGTATTCCAGCAGCTGGAACAACCCCTTTCTTAAGCCTCCAAAATTCTGGCTTTCAGAAAAATGGTAGTTGTTAAGAAAGTTATTGTCATAGTGAAACAGTCCTCAGTTATGAAATTAATGATTGAAAAGATGTGCAATTTCAACTCACCAACAATAGAACATAAAAATCCCATCTGTAAAATCAATGAGTAAGGTGGCCTTTTTTCTTCAGTTCTGAGTTTTTTTAACCTTTTCTTTTCAGATGCCTTAGAAGCCCAGTGTAAACCTGTCCTACTGGTTTGCCTATGTTGTCCTCTAAGCCTGTGGTAATTGGATTGCGGCTGATGTTCCTTACCCCGATTTACGGATTTAGGGGATGAGATTTTGATGATTTTTCCATTTGTAGATATACTGCTTAAGCCCTGACTTTCCTTTTATTATCGACATGGATGAAAATTCACGTCAGAATGCTTGATTAATTATTTAAAGAAGCTGGTGTATAATGGTAATGGAGAGTGTACACATGGCTCTTGTTGCCCTTTTCACTGAAAATGTTCAATTTTAGGCTTACTAAATAAAAATACCTATAACCTTAAATGTTTGATGTAATCTGAGAAAATAGTCAGCAATCAAAAAATACTAAGCTTTTACTATTTGGGGAAAATATTAGTTGTGCTCTCAGTGTTGTTTTGTTGTCTACCTGTGAAGCTGAGCAGTTTCCCACTCTAATGATTTTCACAGCTGAATTCCTTTAAAATATGTAGCCCATGGTGAAAAATAACTGTAGACAATCTACAGGTACCTTCCAGGCAGGAAGAGCAGTGGATGTGCTGTACCTCGAGTAAGTCTTTTGACACTGCCTCCCACAGCATGCCCAGGCTGACAAAGGATGGGTTATATAAGTGGACAGTGAAGTGGCTCAAGAACTGGCTGAGGCTGAATGGCCAGCCAGTTTTGAGGTTTGATCAGTGACAGGAAGTCCAGGTGGAGTAACATCATCACTTGTATGCTCTTGGAGTTGATTTTGGGGCAAATGTTGTCTAGCATCAGTGTTAATGGCCTGAATGCTGAGACAGTATATCCCCAGCAAGTTCAGAGATGGTACAAAACAGAGAGGAATTAGTTGCTCATATACCACATGGTTGTGTTTGCTTTCAGAGGGGTGAAGCTAGGCTCGAGATTTGTGCTGAGTGGAATTTTGATGTACAACAAGGGGAATTGCAGAATCCTACATCAGGGTTGAAATAACACTGCGGGGCTGACCCATCTGGGAGACAGCTCTGCAGAGAAGTAGCTTGGTGTTGCTGATTGGTGGGTGACAATCTGTGTGGCAGTAATGCACTGCCATGGCAAAGGCATCAGACAGCCTCCTGGGCTGCATTAGGAAGACTGCTGCCAGCTGGTTGAATGAGGTGCTCTCTGCTCAGCACTGGTGAGGGTGCATCTGGAGTGTCAAGCTCTGGACTTCCCAGCAGAGGAGACACATACTGCAGAGAGTTAAGTGCATGGTCATGTTGGTGACTGAGGATCTGGAGCTTTTCTTTGGAAAGGATGAGAGACTATTAGCTTGGAGTAGAGAAGATTCAGGAGTGATTCTGTTAATGCAGCGAGGGAATGAAGAAGGTAGAACCAGATGCTTCTCAGTATCGCTACCCACCCCGACATGGCACTAATTCAGCACAAATTAAAAATAATGAACTTCCGATGCATTCCAAGAAAGCAAATCTTCTCTGTGGGAAAGATCAAGCATTGGCAGGTGTTGTCCAGAGAGGTTTAGTATCGCCTTGGAGGTACTAAAAATGCAACAGCACATGGTAATGGGCAACCTATTGTCTCTGACACTGCTTGAGCAGGAAGTTTGATAGAATCAGGCACAGAATCACAAAATGGTTGAGGTTGCAAGTGAGCTCTGAAGTTCATCTGGTCCACCCCCCTGCTCCAACAGGGCTGCCTGGAACCAGTTGCCCAGGACTGTGTCTAGCTTTAAATATCAACAAGGATGGAGAGACTGCACAGCCTTAGTGGTAATGTGTGTCAGTGCTCAGTTACCCTCACAGTAAAAAAAAAGTGTGACCTTCACCTTCAGGTCCCTTCTAACCTGAATGGTGTGATTTTATAATTCTTAGGAAAATAGACCAGAAGGACAAGGGATCTATATGAAGTTTATTTGTCCTCTGAGAAGTGTGTCACAGGGAACAAACACGGTGCTGAGCAATCAGATCTTCCAGCCAAGCTGTGTTGTAAGATGGTGGTTGTTGTGTTACTAGAAAGAGAACCATTGAATAGTTTAGGTTGGAAGAGAGATCACTGGGTTCCACTGTTAACCCAGCACTGCCAAGTCTACCACGAGACCATGTCCCTGAGTGTCACATCTGCATGCTTTTTAAATACTTCTGGGGGTGGTGATTCTGCCACTCCCTGGGCAGTGTGTTGCAGTTCTGGAAAACCCTTGTGCTGCCTGATTTTTCCCCTAATATCCAAAACCTTCCCTGCTCCAGGTTGAGGCCATTTCTTCCTGTGCTATTGCTGGTTACTTGAGAAAAGAGACTGGGCCCCCCCTCCTGGCTACAACTTTTTTTCAGAGAGTTGTAGGGAGGACTAACGTCTCCCCTGAGCCTCCTTTTCTCCAGGCTAAACAACCTCAGCTACCTCAGCCTTTCCCCATAAGACTTTTTCTCCAGACACTTCACCAGCTTTGCTGCCTTTATCTGGGTGCACTCTGGCACCTCATTTTTTGAAGAGTCGAAAACTGAACACAGGATTCAAGGTGTGGCCTCAACAGTGCCTAGTACAGGGAGTGATCACTGCCCTGGCCCTGCTGGCCACACTATTTCCGATACAGGCCAAGATGATACTGGTGTTCTTGGCCACCTGGGCACTCTGCTGACTCATATCAGTCACTGTCATACAGCACCCCCAGCAGCTTTCCAGTTCTTCCCCCAGCCTGTAGTGTGCTGCAAGTGGTTGCAGCAGGACCTGGCATTTGGCCTTGTTGAACCTCACACATTTGGCCTCAGCTTGACAAAGAGTATGCCCTCCCAATCCACGAGGCACCAGTTTCTCCAAGGAAATGTTGTGGGAAACTGTTGGGACCTGGGTGGCCCGTCTCTGGTTCCTGCCCTGGAGATCTCCTTTTTCAATTCTTCATGTTGGAAAAACAAAGCAAGACTTCTCTTTGCTGCTTCAAGGATTGTTTATTTTTTCTTATCAAAGTTTCAGAAGCACAGGCTGTGCTGTGGCTTCCAAGAGTAAAATGGCAAAATGCAATGGCTACCC
>VZTN01034539.1:638-10643 GCA_013400515.1 Erpornis zantholeuca | reverse complement strand
GAATTTCTAAAGAACCTTAATAATAATAATTGGATAATAACACCTCCACAAAAAGGATTTGGGGGTGCTGATGGAGGGGAGACTGGACATGAGCTAACAGCAATGTGTGCTCACAGCCCAGAAAGCCAAACCTGTCCTGGGCTGCATCCAAAGCAGCATGGCCAGCAGGACCAGGGAGAGGATTCTGCCCCTCTGCTCTGGTGAGACCCCACCTGCAGTGCTTCATTCAGCTCTGGGGTCCCCAGTACAGGAATGGCATGAACCTGTTGGAGTGAATCCTGAGGAGGGCCAGCAGTATGATTACAGGGATGGAGCACCTCTTCTACAAAGAAAGGCTGAGAAAATTAGGGTTGTTCAGCTTGGAGAAGGGAAGGCTTTGGGATGACCTAATCGAGGCCTATCGGGCATTTTATGATTCTATGATTTTTCAAGCAGTTGCAAGTGAGAAAAGCAGATGATGCTCCTGTTGTCTCATTGTCCTAGACTGTATCCTTCTTCAACTAGAATTTTTAGGAGTGTTGCCTTCGGCTTGATGATTTGGCTGCCTCTGTTCTAGATAGAGCAACTGTAAAGTAGATTTAAAACACAGGAGCCCACCCTGGAGAAATGCTGTGTAATGGTTGAGGGGGAAGCCTGTGAAAACAGGTAGTAGCTGTTGCTCTGCATCTGGATCTGTCCTGGGTCCTGAACTGTGTAGCCTTCTCACTGCAAATTTCAGAGTTGGAGTTGAGATTGTAGATGGAAAAGTTAATAAAGGATGCAAAACTCCAGAAGTGGAAGATTAGATGTACTTAGGATTGTAAGTGTTTAGCTTCAGGAAATCCCACAACCAAACAGTAAGCAAAAATGTAAAACCAACAATGAATAAAAAGTACCTCATGAGAGATTCTACACATTCTATAGAATTATAAAGTGATTGTGATTCAGAAGTAACCATGCTATTGGAGTGTTTCAGATTTTTATTTCAAATTGTGAGAGATTCTTTTGTGTAGGAAACCTGAAGTAATTACTGACTTTTTCTTTGTATTTCAGGATTGTGGGACTTTTCTTTTTTCACTTCCTTTTTTTTCCTCTGTTTTCTGAAAAAAGGACCAGTTACTATGAGAGAATAGTGAAATTAGATGTAAATTAGTTACGGTTTAGGCTGAAGGAACTGAGACTGCTTAATTGTCAGAAGACTCATTTCTCCTCGGACTTGAAAAAAAATTCAAGCTAGTTATGGAAAAAGATAAACTGATTTTTCTGTAATAAAGATAGGAAAAGTAGCATTTAATTGTCATGAAGGCAATTTAGAAAAGACCTCAAAAAGAGTTTTTTAGTAGGATTACATGGGACACGGTTTGGGAGTATGATCATTGGCAGTGTTTAATATCTCCTTGGGGAAAATACTTGTTGCAAATGCAGTGGAATTTGACTAGAATAATAGAATATGCTGAGTTGGTAGGGACCCACAAGGATCATAGTGTCCACCTCCTGGCCCTGCATGGGACCATCCCCCAGAGCATTGAGAGCATTGTCCAAACACTTCTTAAACTGTCAGGCTGGTGCTGTGACCATTTCTCTGGGGAGCTGTTCCAGTCCCCAATCACCGTTTTGGATGAAACACCTTTTCCTGATATACAACCTAAACCTCTCCTGAGTCAGCTTCAGGCCATTTCCTCAAGTCCTGTCACTTGTCACTAGAGTGAATAGATGTGTATTCTGCCCCTCCTTTTCCCCTCATGAGGAAGTCATAAGTGCAGTGAGGTCTCCTTTGGGCTGAACAGACCAAGTGACCTCAGCTGCTCTTCATATGGCTTCCCCTCCAGACCCTTCACCATCCTTGTAGCTCTGCTTCAGAAGATAATAGCTTAATGTCTTTCTTATATTGTGGTGCCCAAAACTGCTCTCAGCTCTCAAGCTGAGGCTGCCCTAATGCAGAGCAGAGCAGCACAATGCCCTCCCTTGCCCAGCTGGTGATGCTGTACCTGATCCCCCCTAGGACAAGGTTGGCCCTCTTGGCTGCAAGGGCACTGTTGATTCATGTTCAGCTTTCCATTGACCAGGACCCTCAGTTCAATGATGGACCAGGAAATGGAAATGCTGACCTTTGAGGTTCTTACCAGACACTTTTTAATGATTCTAGAGTACCTTCCATTTGACAAATTGTTTTTTAGATTTCTTGCTGATATGCACAAGCTTTCTTTGACAAAGTCATGCTAAAGTGTCTATGTTGGTTCATCTGCACAGAGAAGCTCTTGATTGTTGCATGTAAGCATGTTCTTTGTCACACCCTTCTTAGTGTACCTGTGGGTGTTGGTTATATCCAAGAAAGTGTGGATCAACTCAGGTGACTGGCTTGTCTTAATGCAGGCATATATTTTAAGTGTGATAAAGTGGTTTTCATCCCTTGTTCTCTTGCTAGCTTTGTGTACTATTGTGGATTTGATTATGCTGACTAATTCCCATAGAAGTTGCTCTTATGCCTGATTTTGATGTCTGTTTGCTGATCCAGATGGTGAACAGATGAAAAGCTCAGTATGTCTCTACTTGGAAGCATAATCAGAAACATGGCGTGGCACCAGGAGAAATGCAAAACTCAGAATGAGAAAAAAAATACGCTCTTTCCATAATGCAAAAGCATGTTTATTGTACATTATACTTTGTTTTTTTAATAAATGCTGACAATCACAAAATAGTTGCGATTAGGAAGGACTTCTGGAGACTGTCTCATGCTCAATGCAGGATCACCTAGAGCAGGTTGCTCTGAACGGTGTCCAGCTGAATTTTCAGTATCTTCGAGGAAGGAGAATGTGTAGCCTCTCAGGGCAACCTGTTCCAGTCTCTGACCATTCTTGCAGTTCTTAGGTTTAGCTGGAACTTACTGTATTTATTTTTTTTCTCCATTGTCTCTTGGCCTGTCACTGGATACTGCTTAGAAGAGCATGTTTCCATCATCTTTGCTTGAGAGGAAAGCTTCCCTGTCAAATTTAAGCTTATGGATTGCAGTTCAGCACTGTTGGCACCTTGAGGGAAGATGCTCTGTTTGCAGTTCAGCACTGTTGGCACCTTGAGGGAAGATGCTCTGTTTGCATTTCCTCATCTCTTTTAAACTGAGGAAGAGCAATGGTGTTGAGACAACTGAACAATGTCCACCTAATAATGCATCAAATAGTCCAAGTACTAGCTGATGCTACTTCTGGTTTGAGGACAAATAAACTGAGCATCCCTTTACTCCTCCTCTTACAAACCTGATTAGAAGTTGCAATCATGTCATTTAACAGCTGTTTTAAATTGTCAAGCAACTGGTTGTTGCCCACCCTTTCCCCTCTGTTGTTTTTTTTTTTTTTTCTGCCTTTGATTTGAGGCAATTATTTCATATTGCAGGGATGAACATTTTAGGTATTTTACTTTATTCTCAACGGATTTTTCTCTGAAGGCTGTAATACCACCATTCACTTTCTTTATGTCCATTTACCGCAAGTATTTTTTGTCAAGTTGTCTGTGTTCTGTGTTCATTGGACTTGCACTTCCTTTGTGGTCCAGCTCAAAACTTGGTCTCCAGTGTTACAGTGTCTTGAAGCAGTTTGCAGAAAACCTGCCTGAGATTTGCTGATAATGGGTGTTTGTTTTCTGTGAACTAAATGTTATCAACAGCTGAGTTAGAAGTTGAAAGCTGAGTGCCTTCTGCCAGTGGAAGCAGATTGTCGGCATAGAGTATCAAGACCATTACCAAATGACAGCTAGAAGCAGTTCACAATTGTTAACCAGCAATATAATTAATAATTTAGCTAAAAAATCCAGGTGAGCCATATCAGATCTTGTTAATCTTCAGGCAGTAAGAGTTGGCTTATAATTAACACATGTGGTTTTCAAGGGGAAATTACTCATAATCTGCTTAACATTGTTTTCCATTAATATTTTTGCCCATTTTTTATACTTTCTTTCTGAATATTAAAATATCTTGGCATTATGGTATGTAGCAGTATAACTGTGAACAACCAAACATATCTTTGTTACATGCAGATACATTGTGAATTTATTAGTGTTATGCATAGTAATGGCAGATTGCTCAGAACTATTTATAAAATTAGTGTGATGTGTGATGAGGTATTTTCTAATTCTTAATTAATTGCATACTTGTTCTGAAGTTTTGTTTGGATGTGGAGGAAAGTATACTTCCCATCAAAAACATGGGGATTTCAGTATCCATGAGGTTTTCTTTTCAGAAAATATAAGGATATAATTGTGGATTCTTAATGTGGCATTTCTATACCAAAATTTTTCCATGTAGAATTGTTCAAGCCCAAAACTTGCTGAAGATAATGTCTGCCACAGTAGAGGGGTCAGACTGTGCTGCTACTTGCAGCATCTTTAATGGTTGGTGTATGATTGAGGGAGATCTTAGCACCATCAGTAAACCCATAGCTGATCTTTCCTGTTTGCTGATTGGAAAAAACATTGTCTAGGTGTCATGACAAATGAAGGTAATCTGCCAAATGACAGGGGTTTTGTTACTATGGAAACGAGCCCAATCTTAGTTGGGGGTGGGGGGGAAGGCTTAATTTGGGGGTTTTTCAGATGTATGCATAAACACAAAGAAATACTTGCAAAAATTACAGGGACTGGTCCAGCGAAATATTTACAAGATGAAGAAGTGTTTATAATGTTTGCAGACTGTAACAAATTTGGAGAGTTTTCAAGGATTTTGGCAGGAAGGATTAAATTTGAAATGTCTTGGCAACTTGAATTAGTATCTTTTAAAACAAAAGGAAAAAAGCTGCACTTATCAAGTTGGCTGTGGTAAGCACAAATCACACTGTTTAAAAAGCATAATTAACAGCATGGATAGATAAAGAGTATTGGAAGCTCATTTTTGAGGTTTGCAAGAAAATGTTTTCATGCTAGCCTGGGTTAAATAGGTCTGCTATTCCTCATATTCAATAGGTCTCATATTCCTGTGAAGCTGCCAAATAATACCTGGAATGCAGTTAAAAGTGTGACCTTGAAGGCATATGAAACACTTCTTCCTCTTTCTAACAGCAAATAAGTACTGTTTTCAGTTTTGGTCAATGTGGTTTACATGTAGTATGGACTGAGAGAGCCCAAAAGATACTTTTATCAGGACTTTTAAGCTGAAAGTTAGGATGCAAGTTCCATAAAAGGTCCTGGGGTCCAGAGCAGAAGATTGAGTGGCTACAGAATGGAAGGGGCTGCACTGTTCCTCATTGTTTCACTGTTCCTCTACATGTTTTACAGTAGAATAAGAATTAACTGCATTAAATGCTAATGAGGAAGAAAAACTGTCAAATTAAAGAAAAATTAAATAATGAGTTGGATAATGGAGTGTGATTGTTGAAATTTGGGCAGTAAAGGTCATATGAAGGTTTTTTTCTCTCTGCTTCTTAAATAGCTTGCATGCTGTTACATATTGCAACTTTACTTTTGGGGGAACCTTGAGCAGTCATCTCCATTCTCTTTGTAAGCTTTAACTTACTGGGCATGGTGGGGGAATTCACCCTCACTGCTCACTGAATCACTTCTCTTAACTCCAGGAAAATGGTGTTTGTTTCTTTTAAGAAAAGTGGTGAGCTGGTTTATTTCTGCAGGAAGTGTCTTAAGGAACATATCTTCTTCTTAATATAGGTCCAGAGGGGGAAAGTGGTGAAATTTCTAGGAGGCAGCTTTCTTGGCAAGGACTCTGCAGGACTTCTTTGTTTGAGCTTATATTCTCACTGCTGGTTGTTGGTCAGGCTTCAATTTTTCCAGCTTTTAACTGCTAGACCATGAGGCTTCTATGTTCTTGCAGTCTGAATGCTGTACAGACAGTAACCACTATGCTTTTAGAACCTCAGAATTTTTATTTAGAACAAAGTTGTTTGAATAAAATACTAAGATTCTTCTGATTCTCAGTCTATTACTGAAAATGCAACTTCCCACTGCCCAAGATTTTCAGATGTAATAGTTGTATTTTTCAACTAATCTGCACTGTAAGCTATTTGAGTGAACTTTAGGTAGTATGGAGGAATGTTAGTAGCTGTTGCTTGAAGTCCTATATAAGATGAGCTGTACGCTGCACAGGTAACAAATGCCTTTTTTCTTTTTTTTCGGAGAATTTATAATCTGAAAAACCAGTAGGTTAAAAAATGTGCATTTCAGNCAGAAGAGGATTAAAAGAGCTTAGAGAAGTGTGTGTTAGCTAGATCTGTAATGTAAAGGGATGGACATTAAGTCTATAAAGTGAGGGTGGAAAAAGTCCAAACAAAAGGTAAAGGAGCTGCAGTTTCTTCCATTAACTGAATTTTCTGCAAAATAATATATTTTTAAAGCTTACTTTTTGTCTTGGAAGGCTTGAATCTTTGTGTCGTAAAGACTTCACAAAACAATGTTTCATACTAACAGGTTATTTTACTGAGAATTGTCAATAATTCCTGCTTCTAGCATTGTTGTGGCACTAACCAACTTGTAATAGAAACAGTAGGGTAAACCGGTAGAAAACTCAGGGACTTCTTTCTCTCCTAGCATATATTCTGCTTTAATTGGTAAGAGTGAAGGCCCATAATTCAGTGGAACATAAGGAAAGCATAACTTTAAGTGCTTTGTATTCTGATTTATACTCCAGAATTCTACCTGTGATTGTTCCCTTTGCCTAGGAGAAAAAAATTTTAGAGTGCTTCTGACACTTTTTCTCTCTGTGCTATTTACCATGGGGTACGGAAGGGAGTTTATTAATTTTGCTTTTCTTCTCTTTTTCAGAAGTAAGAAACTTTTTAGCAAGAAAAAGTTGAAAAGAAAACAGAAGACTAAATTAAAAGTAAAAACACGCAACAAGGTAAGTCTGTAACTAACCCAACAAAGTTCTGGCTCAAAAATGACAGTAATTTCAGTTGAGAGAAGTACAAGAAAACATAAGTGTGACTAACAATTTGTTTGTTTAGAGGAGTTAGTAGTAGACCAGAATTGTCTGTTTACTGTATCTTGCTTAACTGTGGTACCATTGTTAACCTTATTCAACTGCTTTTGCTACTAATGTTCAACAGGAAATAATGTGAACAGTGTTTTTAGTTCTCCAGTTCCTAAACCCTAAGTGTAGCTCAGCATATTGGTCTTAGAGGTAAAATTTGAGATTTGTGTCTAGCCAACAGTTAGAGGCTACTGCTGCAAAGATTTGGCCGTATCAGCTAAAGGAGAAAGGGAGCATTCTAAGGACTCCAAAGTTACTTCTGAAAATTCCTCCATAATGGAAAGTGCAATAGATGATACCTAAGTGTTTCTATTAATGTTTTCTCCCCATGTAACCTCTTCCTTCCATCACTTTTAATGCGTGGGAACCATACAGTGAACTTAATAAAAATGTTTACATGTTTAATCTGTAGAGAGAATAAACTTATGCAGAAGAAATGCTATTTTAAAATACTGCTGTGTTGCATTCTTCCTCTATTAATAAAGAGCTATTATTTCTCTTTTTAAGAAAGAGTCTTGGATGGATTTTCATGAAGGCTTTTTGCAGGCATGAAGGCTTGTATTCAGTAAAGAGAAAGCTCATTTTTGGAATGGTTCTGAAGGACAGAACCACTGAAATATCCAGTGAAAACACTTTATAGACAGTTGAGTGTCCTTGTAATACAAATTCACTGTAGAATCACTTGGCCATCTTATCCCTATTTGCCAAACCTCATGTAGTTACTCTATCTCAAGACAGATGACTTTGGGAGGGTGAAGCAAACCTTCTATCAATTCATTTGGTATTGACTTTTTGGAGACTTACCAGATTATTCTGCTTATCTCAAGTAGTGCAGCTTCAGACTATGGTATAGAAAGAAATAATCTTCGTTTCTGTTCTCAGCACTGTACAGTAAAATATTTGTGGCCAAACTGAATTTCTCATCCCTTCCTTCAGTTGCTGTGATATTAGAAGTTTTAGCCCTGTCCTCTTCATGACTTTATAAGACCCACTGTCAACAAAGAAAACCAAGTGAGAAATTTGAAGAAATTTCACAGAATGTAGTTAGTCTGTGTGTTCTGTCTGGTGACAGAAACTTGTGCTTTTAAAATAAGTTAACTCTTCAGCTTTCATCATTGTTACCATGTAAAGAGACCCTTGTCTGTCTGGGTGATGGGGCCCTAGTTTTACTGCCAAGTAGAAAGCTAAATACAGGATGGCCATTTACAAGCTTAACAGTCAGATGTGGTTCTTAGATGTAGTTGCATTGGATAAATGGAGTGTCAGGATCCTTGGCCAAGACAATGTGAACATACTAAAGGCTAGCTCTTGTGAGTAGTTATACATATGGCACTAAATGATAATCCCCTCTCCCCATCCTTATGGAATGGTGTTCTCAAGGTTTTTCTTAGGTTTAAGTCAGTTTCTACTTGAAGCATTGAAATTTATATCTTTGAAAGTCATAATGGGTTTTGCATTTATTTTACTGATGGCATTATTCTCAATGGTCTTTGAGGCAGACCAAAGTTGACCATTAGAACGCTGGTCTTCATTCTGAGTGACTGAGGTACAGAAAGGCACTCCAGCGTATTTCTGCATGATAGCAAAAAACTGTGTATTTCCTGCAAAGTGTAGCTGAAAAGGGAAAGCTAAAACCAGCTTCATATCTTGAGGTTATAAAACTCACCAAGTGGGGTGGTTTTGTTTTTTGTTTTTCTTGTAGTTGGTTTGTTGTGGGAGGGGTTTTTTTTGGTTTTGTTTCTTTATACACTTTTCAATGCATCCTATGCTTACCATGGCAGAATCAGCACAGTGATAATTTTTGCACTGGAATATCTGAATAATGGATGTGTCTATTGTCAGGAAAATGTGAGCTTCCATTTGGAAGCTTGAAAAGAGAGCAGATAGAAGAGTCTTTCCCTATTGGGCCTTCTGAGCAGTAGAGTTTGTGTGTATCCGTTTATTTTTGGAAGAAACAGGGTCTTTGAGTCTGAACAGAGATGGAAGCTTTCTCTTAATATGCTTAGTAGAGGCAGACAGGGCCTTATATCAAGNTTTTTTTTTTTTTTCTTTTGGCAAAAAATATCACGAGAAAATCCTAAGGCTGTGAGACTTACTCAACTATACAAATATTGCTGCTAACCCCCCCCTCCCCACTTTAGACACCCTGGATTTTTTCCCTCTTTACTGTTACCTCATGTAAGTGCTGTTTAGGACACTTGGATTGAGAGAGACTAGACAAAAAAACACAGTTCACCATCATCTGTTTTCATAATCTTACTTGAAGATTTTTTCATAATCTTACTTGAATCTTACTTTTCTCCAAAGAAAATTTGGAGTCCACCAAATACTTGAAATGAGTGGCATCCACCTGTTTATGCTGAAGTTTTAAACTATGACTTTTTTAGCTTTATACAAACGGAAGGAGTAAAACTTTAAGGAGGGAGGTTTGTGTAGCAGACAAATTTATTGTAAGCTAATGAATAGATGTATAAAACAGATTGACTGGGATGAATATTGTCTCATTAAAAACACATGTAGCTTCTCAAATAATATGGCATAGTTTTCAATGGCTTTTGTATTATTTGATCTTTCAACCTCAAGAGGGCATCCCTTTCTAAGAGATCTTATGACTCTCTGAAGAAGAATTTGGTGAGCTTCTCTTCTCAGTGTTACACATGGATTAGATCAGATGGTTATTATAACCTGACCCATCTGTAAGAGCAGATTGATTTTCCTCTCCTAGATTATGGTCTATATCCATCATATTTAAGAATAAACCATTACTACAGTGATCTGATTCAAGAAGAAGAAGAAAACAAATAGGTTAGAAAATAAGCCATGTATGGGTTTAATCTTTAGGGAATACAGTTTCTTTATGTGTGAGACAAGTGTAAAGGAGACCAGAGGGTTTGGGATTTTCCTATACCTTTCCTTGAGCATACTGGAACATTACAAAAGGCTAACTGAGAAGACCAATTAGGAGTAGGTTGCTCTTTTCTTTTGAACCAAAGCAGTGCTGTTTACCCTCTCCTACATAATTCATTCTTCCTTTTAGCAGGGACTGTATGTTTACAAGTTCA
>VZTN01034537.1:565-15978 GCA_013400515.1 Erpornis zantholeuca | reverse complement strand
TTTTTTTTTTTTTTTTAATGTGATTGATTTCAGGACTGAGATTGACCGTTGGGCAGGTACCAGACAGACTGTACATTGTATTTCTGCTTTTCAGTGTTGTTAGCTGCCTAATATCACCAAGGTATACTGCATTAGCAATAATATTTACCATCTTGTCAGCCAGTCAGTGGCAACAGGCTTAATAAAATGTGTCATTTGTTAGCACAAAACACAGTCATTGAGAAATCAAGCGGGGAGATGATTATTTAGTGATTTTTTTATAATCCAAATGTGCACAGGCTTTTAGAAAAGAGAAATGTGTAAAACACCATTTTGAATAGTAAGCATTAGATGAGAAAAAGGAGCTATTTATACTAATAATTCTACATGAAGTTTTACCCAAGTTTGTCTGTGTATACAGAAAGACTCCAGCTGCTTCACCATTTCTGCTGGTTTACAACACATACCATGTGTTCTGCTTCCAGCGGGAAAGAACATACTAAGGCTGCAAAGGAATGCCTTTAAAGAAACATTTCAGACTTCAAAAACCATAGGAGAATATTACCATTATCATGTGGAAGTATTTGGGCAAGAGGAAAAAGGATGACAAAACCCACAAGTGAATTTGAACAGAATATAGTGAGTAAAAATCAAGCAAAAATAAACTTAGACCAGCAATGTGAAGATAATGCCAGAAATTTTACCTGGATGGATTACTTTATCGGAATCATGGAGGAAACAAACCAAAACAAAAACCCCACTGGCTCAATGCTTGAGAGAAGCATCAACTTAACATGGTTCAGTACCAGGTTGATGGGATAATTTGCATAAGATGGAAGCCTTGTAAACAGTTCTGCTGTCATCCTTTCACATTTTCCTGAGGAAAACTGTGCACTGCTGAAAATGTGATAATATAATATCTAGTATCAAATATTGCTGAATGCCTGCCCAAAAGAACTTCAAGAATTATTGGGAAGATTTTGATGAGCATATGCCAAAAAATATGTTCCCATAAACGCAAGTGTCTTCATTCATGCAATGACTTCTATGTGAGACAGATGCAATGTATCTCTGAACATCATTCAAATCTTTAAAAATACATTGGGAAAGGGTACTTTGAGACATCTAATTTGTTCAGTATTTTTTTTAGATGCAAGTCCTGATAGTTCATCTAATTTGTTCGTTAAAAAAAGCTAATGTCAGCAAGTCCACAACTCAAATATTAACTGAAGTGTGTCAATACTATGTGTCTTGGTTTGAACAACAAGTGTGTCTGCTAAGGAAGACAGGAGCCTCCCTTGGAATGGAAAGTACAACCTCCTTCCCTCTGAATTATTGTAATTTTGAAATTAAGGAGCTTTCAGGCAAAGAGATGAGGAATGGGAATAACAGTTCTTTACTAGTATATGTAAAACAAGGCAAACAAGCAACAGTAACCGTGGCAGTAACACCAAACAGAACAGAACCCAGTGACACCTGCTCGGCTCTCAGGCCCTTCCCCGTTGGTGCAGTGACGCTCACGGCCGGCAGGGGGCGCTGGCGGCTCCCGCTGAGCGGGGCGGGTGCGATGGTTCCCCCGCGCCGGCAGGGGGCGCTCGGAGCGAGCTCAGCCCTCACACGGTGATGGCGGAGGAGAAGCTGCTGCACAAAGCCTGGGGCAGCCGGGCCCGGTGCCCCAGCAGGACCCTTGGGAACAGTGAGCTAGAACAAACGGATGAACACAAAATCCTGAATTGTAGATGAGATGTATCAAACTCTGGAGCTGCAGTGGGAACCCTGGGACATCTCTGCAGGCAGGGGGTGCGGGCTACAGTGTAGTGAAGGCTTGCAGCAGTGGCAGAGGAACAGTGGGGGCAAGGCAGCCTTGGCAGGGCTCCCATCGGGACAGGGAAAGGCAGGCTTGGGATCCCAGGGTCCCCTGAGGCATCTGAGCAGATGGTGAGAAAATCAGGTAGGATGTTGAATAGGGTCCCAGTGCAACACCTGAGAGCAAGCTCCACTCACGGCAGAAGGAAGGCAGGAGCCTGCAAAGGTGATGAATCCCTCTACAAGAGCAGCTTCTCTCTCCTCAGAATGCCAGGAGAACAAGTGAGCCATTTTTTCCAGCTCAAATCTTGTGGCATCTTTGCTCCAATGAGAAAACCCCAGGTAAAAGGTGGTAGCCAGCTGGACTCCTCCCTCTTTGGGCAGGTCTATTTTTTGTCTCTCTTTAGCACCCAGCAATTTGTCCCGTAGCAACAAAAGTATGGGGGAAAATTCCTTTAAGAGAAAAATAAAAACAAAACCCCAACATTATCCACCCTGAATTTTTTCCCACACTAACATATTACTTAAGCCTTTAAACCATCAAACTTAAGCCTTTAAACCATTTACATACATGCATTACCTTAATTTTATACATATATACATGCAGATATGGATACAAGTACAGTGCCATAGGTAGTTCACCCCAAAACAAGGTCCCCTTGAGGTATGCATGGGGTCTCTCCATATTTTTGCATCACGCATGAGGTGCAACCTTGTCCCTAAGTGAAGACAACCCCATGGCTGGGTTGGTTTTTGCTTGCGGCAGAATTAACCCAAACAGTTTTCCCAAGCATACCTCTCATGTGTACCACTGGAACCTTATCCCCGTCTGTTGTTTGCAAGGGTTCAGATAGGGCAGGACCTGCTCGGTTGGTGGAGCCTTGGGTGTTAACTAACCAGGTGGCTTTTGCTAAATGCATCTCCCAGCTGGAGTTTTCTAAAGTCCCCCCACCCAGTGCCTTCAATGTAGTTTTAAGCAGTCCATTGCACCGTTCCACCTTCCCAGCTGCTGGTGCATGGTAAGTGATATGGTACACCCACTCGATGCCATGTTCTCTAGCCCAGGTGTTGATAAGGCTGTTCTTGAAATGAGTCCCATTATCAGACTCAATTCTCTCAGGGGTACCATAGCAAGTCCATAAATATTAACTGAATTGTGTCAATACTATGTTATAGTTATACAGTCGTACTATCTCTCCTCACCCACCGGCAGGCTGTTTAAAAATAATAATTCCTTGTGGAGATGGAAGGTAGTCTCCTTCCTCACTCAGATTTATTTTTCTTTTAATTTCTAACAATTTTTCACCTATATTTTAGAGTTTATATGTATCCGAAAAATGTGATGGAAGGTCTCAGCACAAGTACACTTCTCAAAATCACTAAAAGCTAGCTGTAGCCTTGCTTCCTCCATGCAGGAGCTAAAGACAAATTTTCAAAGCTCAACAAAACATGGCCCCTGAAAATGGATCCTATCTCAAATAGGCATTTTTTAACAGCTTGCCTTGTCACTTCAAGGTAAAACTGTAATCTTCTAGTCTGTGAATCATCTCAATGTGATGAATGATGGTTAA
This sequence comes from Erpornis zantholeuca, assembly GCA_013400515.1. Classification (NCBI taxonomy): domain Eukaryota; kingdom Metazoa; phylum Chordata; class Aves; order Passeriformes; family Timaliidae; genus Erpornis; species Erpornis zantholeuca. The sequence goes on along the minus strand of VZTN01034537.1, from coordinate 12,622 downwards.
GTTTTATGAAACCATGGTGGAGGAACCCTGTCATTTTGTGACAGTGCTGGTAGTGAGGGCACACAAGCAGGACATATGTTGTGGAGCTTGTCTGGGTGATCCTGAAAAGAGAATTATTAAAACAAAAAAGTTTTATGGTCTTCCGGCATCTTTGCTGTTCTACTCAAATATTTGAACCTTGAAATCACTAAAAATATTTGAGGATGAAGGGATTCAGAGAAAAATCTGAGGGTTTTATGGAGCAGGTGAAGAGAAGACTGATACCTCAGTTACTTGTTCTTCTTCCTTCAAAACAAAATGTCTTTTCTTTTACAACAGTTAAGGTAAAATATCATTACAACTTATTATCACTATGACTCTATCTTACAACCATATGGATGAAAATTTTTTGAAGTTGGTTTTATACTTACTACTAATAAAGAAAAAAATCCATCTCCCAAGATGTATCAAAGTAATGAATTCTCATGTTTCTTTTATTTTTCCTGAACTCATTCACACATTGTATTAAGCTGATTTTTTCCATTATTTCATCATTTGTGTCTGTAGATAAATTTTATAGTATAGTAAATTTTATAGTAGTAAAACATTACTTGCATTTGCCATTAAAAGATGTTAGTAAAATTATTATTTAATAACAAAAATAACCTACCATGGTAATTAATATTTTTGTTGAAGAGATCACGTTAAATAGTTTTTACTCTAAAAACAAAGAAACAAAAATCAACTCCACATTGTATTGGACTGCAAAATGCTTTTAAAGACCAAACCAGAAGTACTGAAAATACAGAAAATCATTTGTGATGTAGAGGAATTAATTTCAAGCTCTGATCATCATTGCAAAAGGTAAGGAAGTATCAAGATAATGTGTGAAAAAAAACAGGTGATGACAAATAATTCAGTAATTATTGTCAGATGGTGCAGTGGTTGCCTTTCCCTGGTCTTAAAATCAAAACCAAGACATGGTTTATGAAGAAAAGAGGTTTTTACCTTGGTATTTATTTATGGATCCTTGGGTGCAGCGCTTCATCCAGGTGGAATGCCCCAAAAATGCAGACACCACTGCCCAACACACTGAAATGCACACAATTATAGGTTTTGCGAATTAGCGTATCTATCAAAGATTCCCCAGTGAGAGGCTTGAGTGAACCCCCCGATCTGAGGAACCTTCCTCCTGTATGGGCCTATCTTAGTTTACAAAAAATGTGTTTTGGAGAGGACCTCAGTGTCTGGAACTTCCAGGATGTTTGCTCTTCTGGTTTAACAGTACAGTGGGTCTCAGCTGAGTTATCAGGCTTGGAAAATTACAAGCATGTAGGCTAAAAGCACTAAGAATACATAAAACTATATAAAAGGGTGTATAGGTGGGTATAAAAGAAAAGGCAAAAAATCATCCTGGAATCACTGCAACATTTACCAGACAAAAAGTGCAAAATATGTCCAACAACTTCCAGGGGAAAGTTGTTGTGCACAGGGGAAAAAGCACAGGGTTTTAACACGTTCCTTCCAGCCTCTCCTGCCATCCTGTCCTTCCCTTGCACGGCTCCCAGGACATGTATGCTGACTGGTAGGCAAAAAAGGAGGAAAATTTCAATTGTTCATGGCCAGGATCACCCCTGTCCTCCCTCCACAGGGCACCAGGAACTTTTCTTTTCCTCTCCCCACCTCTGGGATTTTGCTGGGCGAGGGGGTCCCAGGGCATCCCCCCACTCCTCCCCTCCTTAAAGTTCTTTCTGTCATGCAAGTCCTTACAAAGTAAAATTAGGGGAAGGTTTGCTGTCTCTGAGAATGCCTTCTGCCCCTCACACTGAAGGAAATCAGCCTAGAAAACACCTTCCTTTTCTTCTCCCACTGCCCTTTTCCCTCTGCCCTTTTTCTTTTTTTTCTTCCCCCCATTTTCCTTCACCCCTCTTCCTCCCCCCTTTCTTCTTTTCCTCTTTTACTTTCTCTTATATTTTAAAAATTTTAGTTTTTTTTTTTTTCTTCTTTTTCTTTAATGCTGCAAAGGGAACGAACTGCATGTTGCAGCCCCTGCGTGCAACTTGAGCGGTACAAGGGGGCGGAATGGGCGCAGGAGGGAGCATGCACAGCATCTCACACATGCACACACACACTATGCCTTCCCGGAGCTCTGCTGGTCCTCAAAACTATGCAAATGCTCCAGAAACTCTGCGCATAGGAGAAGCATTTGGGATGTCCTTGGGGAGGGATTCGCCTGCCCAGTGCGGCTGCAGTCCTTCAAGAAAGGAGTGGGGGTGTCCCTTGGGGATCTGCCTCCTCTAAGGATTTCTGGCCTCTTCTTCAGCAGCTGAGAACTGTCCTTGGAAACAAAATCTAAAAAATTTAAAAAAACAAAATAAACCAACGAATAAAATGAAACACCCCACATCACCCCGTCAAAATGACCACCCCCCTTCCCAAACAAACAGCAAAAAGAAAAACTTAAAAAACTCCACTCCCTCTTCCCAAACCCAACAAAAGGGAAGGTAACAAAGAAAAACAACAAACAAAAAAATTGCAACAGAAAAAAATCTAAAAAGAAAAAAAGTAAAAAAAACAACTACAGAAGGCAAGCAGGAGGCAAGGAGGAGGAGAGCAGAGGAGCAAGTATGCCGTGAGGTCCCTCTCTCATTTTGCTACGGCCTCCCAGAATCTCAGGAACATCTTTCCTCGCCAGGATGGGTTGGGTTGGGTTGGAAAGGCTCTGTCAGTATCGACCTGACAGAGAAATCACCAAAACGTTATTATTATTTGTTTTAAAGCAGATGCTGTCACTGGTCTCCCCCTTCAAATCACTTGAAGCTGAAGGATATGTGAACTGAAATTTTTAATGTGAGGCATCACATTAACAGTTGTAAATATCAAATAGCAGTTTCTAGTTTGCTCTACAGAAGGTTTTTTTACTCAAGCAGATTAAAATGTTTTGGAGACTAGAAGGCCTGAATAATTAAATACTATCACCACCACCCAGCATGGAGTGCCACTTAGTTGCATGTATGGCATATCCATACTAAATCATGTTTGAATTACTGATTTGTTTTTCATATTTCTGTTTAGAAATCCAGGATGGTTTATAGATTGCAATTATTCCAGTGTTTGTGTTGTTATTGTTAAAAGAGGACCTGCTACGCAATGGATGCATTGTAAAAATTATTTACTTCAATGACAAAAATTGTGACATAAAACCCTGCATTTTTCTCCCATTACTGTGATTTATTGAATTCAATAAATGTCAAAGACATTTTGCTTTTCTTTTTCTTTTATCTTCTGTGTTTTCCCCCTTAATGATTATAAACACAGAAACTGTCCTGTTCCTTGCTTTCCATAGTCTGTTTCAATTATAGTAGACTCATATAATTAAATCATAATTTTTACATATATTTCCAATTTTCTTTCACTTTATATCTAATTACAAAAGAAACTGCAAAAATTCAAATCTTGTTTTGAAAAATCACCAACTTTATTGTGATTTAGTCAAAAGTAACAAGTTATGATTAAAATTATAAGGGGAGAGTGGACATGCATGTTTTTTTCCTTTTTTTTTGCTAGCAAGAGATGCATTTGCAAAATGACACAGACATCTGGCTTATTATAACCCAGGATAATTTGATTTTATGGAATTTTCAATTGTTAATCCAAACCACCCTGAATCTAAATCAATACATTTCTGCAAGGATTTTTCAGCTGTTGCTTTACTCTTGTGCTTCAATCAGAGCACCTGGGGCTTCCCAAACAGCCCTTTTCTGCTGTGTTTGTCAAGACAGATACAATGAGGAGAACCCTGGGCTTTTTGCAGGTATGGCAACTCCTTTCCACAGAGAGAATAGAGCTCATGGAAAGCTGACCAGCAGAGCACCAAACATAGTGTGAACTAAAGGGAGCTGTGCTGGCATCTCCAGGCCATGGGAGACTTTTTGTTTCGGTAAAAGTACAACTCGGGGAAGTTCATGGGAAAGGTCTGTCATGTCAGAATTGCCTGCTCCTGGCAATGGCCAGGGGATACGTGGCTGCCAGAGCTGAGCGCATTAATGCTTCTCATTACTTCACAATTTTCTATGGAGAATGAAGGCTTCATTTTATTAATTGGGCAATCAAGGGCTGTGTGAGATGTGTCCCTTGTGGGTGTCAGCAGACTGCTGACAACTGCTAGAAACTTTTCCTTCCTTTGGCCAGAGCAACAGTTTCAAGGTGTTAAAAAAAAAAGTCTAACTGCAGCCTGGTTGTGTCAAAATGCACAGTAGTTTCTGTTAGTTGTTGCTCCATAATGTTGTGAGGTTTGAGAGGAAAAGTTTGCAGTGGCAGGGCTTTCCCACCCCCAAAAGAAAAAATCACAAATAAAGCCAGACAAGGTTTTAAGCTCTCTTCTGTTCTAAACAAATCACATGTATTCTTACAAAATATGTATTCACAACAATGTAATTGTAAAGAAAAGACTCAAGAATACTAACACAAAGAAGAATTCCTTCTTCAGCAATATTCTGAAATTCTGTTGTGGGTCAGTAGGATCCAGTTTAACACAAAATAGCATGGGCAGCAAGGATAGACATCACATGGAAGAAACACCAAAATGACTCCTGAAACACCTATAGAAATTTTGTATGATTTCAGGAAAACTCTCCAGCAAAAGTAGTTTCATTCAACACACAACCTGCCTTTCATATCAGCCAGAGGTGCCTGGGGTACCATGGTTGGCACTATGCCCTTTGTAGCTCCTGGAAGGGGGTGGCAACAGGCAAGTGGCGACAAAAATATTGAAGATCAGTTTCTTTTTTCCTTTTTTTTTTTTTTCTTTACAAATCATCTGCTTTGTGCTACTTATAAATAATCTAAAAGCCGGAAATTTTACCTGCAGAAATCTTGCAAAGTTTTGAAAATTTCTGTGAGGTGATGGTCTAGAGAGGCTGCTGTGGACGCTTCCTCTCTGTACTTTCCCTCTAGCAATAGAAAAACTTCACATCCATCCTTCTCTGGAAAATAGGAATATGGTTTGTGTACCAAAATGAGTAACACTTGGCAGGGTTTGGGTTGAAGGGCTTTGCCACAGAGCTGTGTACACCAGTCCTACCTTCTCTCAACAATTCCCATGCTTTCCTTTCGAGGTTATTCCACAGGAGGGAATGTGAACTAGTCACCTCCCTGACACAGGAACTTGTTTTGGTTTATAGGGGAAGTTTTTGTATAGAATAATGCATGTAAAATGGCAGAAATGAGAGAAAAAATACCAGGTTAATTAAATACAGTTAAATGCCACACAGGCTTCATTGCTTTGCTGCAAAAAAATCTGCAAGAAAACCCCCAAAGCACTGGTAAAATTCCACCATTCCACTAGGTGAGCAGTTCTCTTGTTTTTCTAGTCTTGCTTACATGCAACTGAAGAAAACCATTATTTCACTGATGATCTGGATGCTGGGGCATATTGGATTCTTGGCAGCATGTGCTGGTGGAGTGACAGCCATCCCTGAAGGGCCAGCACCAGTCAGCATGCCATCACCCTGCATGGGCTGGAGGTGGGGTGCCAGGGCAGGAGGCCCCCGAACAGGTCACTTAGGGTTCACCCTGCAGCCCAGCTTCTTTGATCACCCACCTACCTGCTCCAGCAGGCAATGCACAAGCATCAGACAAGAAAAACACTTCTAAGGATGTATTTGACTTCTGGAGTAATTGCTGACACCTTACCTCTAGTCCTGATTTTGTCACTGGGATTGGAGTGTTTCACAGTGGAAACCTTTGTAGCAAGTTCACTTAGTTCTTATGAGTTTCTTACTTTCCACACATGAGCTGCTATAATTATTATTACTATCAACAACAATGTAAAACAAACCTTTATCTTTTGCAAATCCACACCTTCCTGAAGAGACCAGTTTTTCCCTCTCACAGGTCAAATGGAATAAAACAGAAATCTTGTAGGATACCCTTGTTAAAATATTGAGTGTTTATCATTATCCTATTTTTTTCCCAAAAGGCTCTTCTTACGTGTGCAGAGCCATTTATTACAGGTGAACTGTGAGTTGGCAAATGCAGCAAAAATTCCCAGAAGAGATACACTGAAGGGCATTGAAATCCTTTATCCACACACCAGTGGTGACTGAAGCTCTCAGCCACTTCTGCATGCCACAGTATCCCCAAAAGTCTCAAGCTAATGGCTGCAGTCCCTTGGTAGTCCCATGTAATGTGCCATGAACATGACACAGCCTAAAATGATTAGAACCAAAACAACTTACTTACAATGTCAAATGTTCAAGTCAGCTAAGTAACATCACAACCTGTTGCTGGGGTTAGTCCTGCAGCCAGCAACAAAGTACACCTACAGGCACAGGAAATGGAAGGCTCAATTCCTCCTCTTCTTTTTTAAAATCTATTTTTCTAATGGTTTTAATTTAGTTCACACTTTGCAGAGCTCACTTAGAGTCTATAAGGAATTGTTTATTTTGTAAACCTAAAAAGGACAAAGTACTGAAATGATGCAATTCAAAATAAAAAAACCCAATGTTTTTGCTTTGATAAGTCAGACTTTGCTTAAATTACTTGTTTAAGTGTCAGGGGCCTGTACCCCCGCAGGGGTTGGAGCCCTTGGCTCCTGTCCTTGTCCTCTGCCCTGGAAATTTTCTTTCTTCTGTTCATCATGTTGGAAAGAACGAAGCGAGACATCTTCTTTGCTGTTTCACGAGTTGTTTATTTTTCTTATCGAGACCTCAGAGGCAGAGGCAGCGTTCTCTGAGGACACCAGGGCAGAAAGGCAATGGCTGCAAATCAGCAGCTACTTTTTATATCTTACTAACAACCATTCAAGAAACAATACGTATTTTATTTTGTTTCCAACACCAGTAAACCCTCATCTTATTGATATGTCTTTTCCCTACTAACTTTTTTCCACTAACCACCACACCACAGGAACTGGTGTCAGAGAAGAAAGGAAGAGAAAGAGGAGAAAGAAGAAGAAGAAGAAGAAGGAGAAGAAGGAGAAGAAGGAGAAGGAGAAGGAGAAGAAGAAGAACAACAAGAACAAGAACAAGAACAAGAACAAGAAAAAGGAGAAACCACACCCCAAAGCATCCATCTTGTGTCTATATAATACATAGAAAAAATCTAAACCTACAACTAAATTCTCTGCGATACAAAAGCAAAAGGCTTTTCTCACTTCTTGGGTGTTTGCAGTTCATCCAGGATTGAGGGCAAACCTTCCCAAGGGCTCAGATCACATCCAAGCCATCCTGGGGTGCTCTGGGGGCAAACACAACCCCGGGGGGAGAAAGAGAGGTTTCCTCGCCTCCCTTGACTCCTACAGTTAAGCAGTTGATTAAAGGTACAGAAGTATAAGGCTCGGTTACTGGATTTTCTCAACTTTGATAAGTCAGATACAAAAGCATTTTCAGTTTAAAAATGAAGTTTACTTAATTATGCTTAATTAAAAATATTTCAATTGAGCATACTTAATTATGCTTAACACAAAACATGAGTAATTCTGCTGTCTTGATCAATGCGTATATTTAAGTCACTTGCAGGGAAACAAGGAGATGTTGCCACTGCTTTTTCTAGTAAATTCCAAAAGAAATTGGCAATAAAAGAACTGGCTTCAGCTTTTGGTATATATTTATATATACCACTCTTGTGGCCAAAGGCTCATTTTTCTCAGAATATGAACTTGTTGACTGTGGACCATTTGGTAGTATAAAGCAATGTAATGGCTAAAAAAGATCTCAGCAACTTTAACTAACAGAAAATTTGACTCCAGGCACTGGTATTTTTCATTCCTTCTTGGGGTAACATAAGAATAATTAAAAAGAAAACAAAAATTCAGTCGGCTAATAATTTTACATTTCAGTGTTCAACAAAAATTCCCCATTTTGGACCACTGAGGCTGGCCATGTAGATCTACTCCCTCACCCAGAGGTCTCACAATTCACATATCATTGAAAATGAAAATACATTATAAAATCAATTTTTGTCTTTGAAAATTGGGCTGTGAGTAGGTTACTCATTCTTACACTGCTGAGATCTTTGTCCTGAAAAGATGGTCATCTATGCTTAAAGTGATGTATTAAAGGCTTTCTCTGAGCTGTAAATCTCAAAGCAATGCACAAGCATCTGGCTGTTAGCATCGATTCAATGATGTGTTCTGGGTGCAGCACAAGGTTTCTACAACATTTTTGTTAGCACTGTTACACAACTTCATTCTCTGCTGTGAGTGGTGAGGCACTGGCACAGTGCCAGAGAAGCTGTGGCTGCCCTATCCCTGAAAGTCCAAGGCTAGGCTGGATGGGGGCTTGGAGCAACCTGGTCTAGTGGAAGGTGTCCCTGCACATGCCAGGGGTGTGCAGCAAATTGAGTTTTAAGGTCCTTTCCAACCCAAATCATTCTATGGTAGCAACAAAGACTGCAAAGCCCCACTACGCACTTGATTTCTCTCTTCCTGTGTTTATTTTTGCCATTTTCTTAAAAAAGATAATTTAGAGCACCCAGCAAATCAGCCAAGACAGGCTTAAGCTGCAAAGAGAACTTAAAAGGAAGAGCAGGGCTGCTGTCTGCTACAGCCATTATCCCAGTGAGTGCCCAGAATCTCTCAAATTTAGATGAAGGGAGTTAAATTATCTTATCTCAGAAGTTGATGGGCTGGATCCTCATGCAGGGAGACATATACACATCCTCTGGGCATCACCACCATCAGGTGCATAAGCACTAATGAATTGCTCAGTGAGAGAATGAACTATCTATCAATCAAATTCTGCTGCTGAGGCCACAGCTCAGCAGCTTTCAGAAGGGATTTTTTTCTGGGAAGTCTGGAAACAACCAAGAGATATATGAGGTGGCAGGAGCTCTCTGCGTTCAGAGGGCAGAGGTGGGTGGTAGATGGCAAGAGAGAGCACTACATCAAAAGGTGAGTAATTTTTCTGTTTTTCTTTGTTATATACACAACCCTACACATCCATATCTATCAGAAGGAATCAATGTTCAAGAGCAGGTGGAATTATGAAGCAATAACCTGCAAAGGAGCGACTTGCTGTAATGCCCAAAAGATACTATTAACAACAGCAAAGGGAAGAGTAAGGTTTGGGGAAACATTCCTGGAGCAGGCAGAGGTATCCCAAATGGTAATGCTGCTAAATTCTCAGACAGTATGATGAAAAGTTACAGCTATGAAAGGGTGAGGAATACCCCTGGTGATGTATAATGACCCAGTCAACTTAATGACAAACAGTAGAAAATAATTTTGACAGAAAGAAGTGATGGAAGAAGGTCCCTTGAGGTTGGAAGAAGGTATCTTGAGGTTGTAATTTGTATTACCTGTAAAATCATGTTGTTGGAAGCTCCTAAGTAGCCCTAAAGAAGGTTAATTACTCTGACTTGTTGGAATAAGCTCTAAGAGAGAACCTGGTATAGCCAGAACAGGATTTTGCAATGAATGCATCTGCCCACCATCCTCAGCAGAGAGATAGCACAAATTGAGTGAAAAAATACACGCAGCATGTCTCATATTGTTGCATTTTGCTCTGCCACTTATTCCAGTACAGACCTCTTTTTGTTGTCCTTGGTGCTGTTCACATGAATTCTCACCTGTCTTGACATAATTTCTTCCTTCTCTCACCTTAAGTGCAAGACTTGGACTCTTGTTACACTATGTTGTGCTTTCTTGGTGGGAATGCAAATTCCTGGTTCTACAGGGGCAATCAGGGTGCAGGGTGGCCACCTGTAGACTGAATGGTGGGTAAACTTTGCACACTACACACTATACTAGTAAAGGAAAACGAGTCTTTGTGGCCTTCCGACCACCAAATCTCTCACCCCTTCATATAGGAGTCTGAGAGCAGTTTGAATGGGGGTCTTAGCAGACCTCCCTCACCACCCAGCTGCAATGTCTCAAACCTCTTGGAAATTGCAACTTCATTACTAGAACTTCTTAAATTATATGTGTGTAAGACTGTGCATAACTCTGTTTGACTTACTGCCACTTTTATCTTTAACACTGCTCTTAGTTAGTCCTAAAAATGTCAGATGTATCCATGGCAACAAATAAAAACCAGTCTGCCAGGTCTTACTGACAGCATTTCAAAATTATAGCTATACAGGATATGGCATATCTGTGTTAATTCACAAATGTGTCCTTAATAAAAGTGCTCTAAATGGGAATGTCTAAAGAGTCATTATTATGGGTAGACCCGAGGGAATACTAATAAAAATTTTATCTGAATATTGTTGATACATTTTTTTCTTTTTCCCTTGGATAAATGTTCCCATCAGCTTTGTAGGAAGCAAATTGCTGTCACTTGCTTCCCGGCAACCAACCCTTGAGAAAATAAATACACATCTCCAAACAGGCAAACATGAGGTTAGAGAGGTATGACCAGACAACCCCACTGGTGATCCCTTGCAACCTTACCCAATTTGATTCTGTTTATGATCTCGGGTTTATACTCATTCAGAAGACAAAATACTATTTGAAGCACAGGTGAGAAGATGTTGGATTTCAAAAGTTGAAAGCAACCCATGAAATAAAAGGCACATATAATTCCAAATGTGTAATGCTGAAAAAAAAAAATCAAGTTTTGGCAGTAAACTTTGGGTAAATTTGTTAGGAAATTTTACTTTATTCTGTGTATTATTGACTAGGAAATGCACTATTGATAGGATATGCTAATTATTTAAAGGCAGAGTGTTTATATTGTAAGTCGACAACTTTGAGATATTCCTGCCTGACTAGGATGGACAACTGAAACTGTTTAGGAAATTGAACTAGTCTCCTGATGCTTTTCAAAATGAGATGAAAAACCAAGGGAAAGCCATGATTTACACTCAAAATAACCAAACCACACCATCACCTGATGAGACAGTTTCTCTACAATTCCCAAGACCACTTTGAATAGGAAAGTAATTTCATGTCCAGAATAGTTAGTAAGAAAATGACAACTTAGGGGTTTTTGTTGTTTGTGTGGTTTTGGATTTTTTGTTTTGTTTTGTTTTTGTGGTTTCTTTTTTTTTTTTTAAGCAATTTTAAAGTAATTTAAAAGGTAATTTTAAGTAATCAAAAGTAATTTAAAAAGTAATTTTTTTTTAATCTCAGTTTTGCAAGCTGTTTAGTCTTCAGATATGTGAGGGTGAAATGCATCCTCTTTTTCCACTGCAAGGAGGTAATGCCGCTTTCAAGTTACCAGGACTGGGGAATGGTGGTAGATCTGCACTGATCCCTGTCCTATTCACCTGGGCAGGCTGAGGCTGCCTGTGGGATGCTGCTGCTCAACAGAAATATTAATATTTCTTATAATATAAAGACTTACATATAAAGACAGCAACTGCACCAACATGCAGAGATGGAAAAAAAAAGACAGGAAAAATTACAAGACCATTTATAGGTTGCTAAGTGCCCTTCAAAACTCACTGCAACGCAGCTGGAGTCACTAACAAACTGCAGCACTTCAGAAAACTTGTACCTCTTCAGCAATTCTGAATTGCTGTGAAACACTTGTGCTCCAAACACTCATGCTCCATAAAGTCTCTTTTAAACTCTGCAAATTTATAAAAGGTACATTGTCAAAATTATGGTAAATCAACTCCTTCAATTGCAAGTGTGAATCACCAAGTTAAAAAGAAAAAAAAATGAAATTACTTTTCTGGATTCCTATGTAATCAAATTCAAAAATCTCTGTGGATTAAAAAAAACCACCATTTATCTTATGCAACATTGGCTAAGCTATAATTAACTCTTTTTCTTTAGCAAAAAAACCCCAAACCATGAAGGGGCTGAACAATCTTCAGAGATTTTCCTGTAGTATTGAAAGCATTTTATGGTCAGGAGAAGATGTACACTTGAAGCATTTTGTGCTGGGTACTGAAAATATACTAGCAAATATGTTAAGCTTAACACTTTTTTTATGTGTAACTCACATGGAACAGCAGAGAGCAGCATTGAATTTCTTAGATCAGACATTCTTAACTATGAAGTTGAGCGAATAAGGGTTATCTCAGTTTAGCTACTAAAGCAAAAAAATATTGGTGTGTGGGAGGAAAAAATTCAGAATAACTCAGAAAGACAGGAAAATTTATTCAATTTCAATTAAGAAATCAATT
>VZTN01034536.1:118858-156399 GCA_013400515.1 Erpornis zantholeuca | reverse complement strand
CCTTCTTCCCCTTTTCATTTGTCTAGGGGGAAAAAAAAAGCTCCTCCAGTGTTGTTTCCTGCAAAGACCATTCTTAAGAGCTCGTTGGACAGCGCAGGACTCTTGAAGTGATAGCTAATTGGTGAAAGAAAGGCCCTGATTGTCTTGAGGGAGCTGGAAAGTGCTGCGTGTGCTGCTGAAAGGGACTAGGGAGAAGGTGCCTGGTTTCGCTGAGCAGCTGCTGCTGGAGATGTTTGGAGATTACATCAGCATTGGAAAAAAGGGGCCAAAAAAAAAAAAAAAAACCANAAGGGGCCAAAAAAAAAAAAAAGTCCAACTTCACAGAGACAGAGTTTATGGAGGTTTTTTTCCCCCTTCCAAAGGTCTTCTGACAATACTGTCATTGTCAATATAAGAGTTGTTAATTCTTTATGAATAGCACATGGGGCCTCTTGACTAAATAGTACGTTACATGTCCCAAATCTGTCAGCTGGACTCTTCTCTCACATGCTAGTGAGATCACTTTGATTGGAATGTTAGAGGAATTGCTGGGCTGGCCGTGCAGAACTGAATACTGCATTATATAATTAGATCTCCCAGAGTATTTTTTTCACATTACCTCATTATTCTAGCTTAAATATGGAATCAGTCCTTTTGATGGTTTTACTTGTTGTAATTATATTAATACGATTCATTTTGTGGTCCTGTCTTAGTGCTTATATAGATTATAAACTGTCCCGAAGGTTTCCTGACACAAGAAAAGAGGACTAAGGGACTTCAAAAGCCCGTTCAGAATTGAATTGACAATGGGGAGAGCTGGATAAGGTAAATGGAGCTAGAGCAGCTTTTACCTTGGGATCTGATGAGAGAGAAATGACCTGTTGAGACTGCAGCCGAGTGAAGATTCTTCAGAAAGCCTCTCGCTGACAGAGGGGAAGGAATGACAACTGATTGAGTCAAATGACTTCCTATCTAACTTGGGCATGAATTTGCTGTTGGGAGCAGACTTGTGGACTTCTGCCAATTAAATGATGTGGACAAGCTGGAAGGAGCCCTCTTGCTGGGCAGTCCAAGAGTGCTCAGTGTCCACGTGCCACGCTGTGGGCTCGCAGCAGCGTGTTTTTACCTGCCTGGTTGATTTGTTACCAAATTCCTCATGACTCTTCCCAGTCAGTCAGATCTGAAACTGTCTGAATGGTTTTAGCTGACCAAAACCTGCCAAATATTCACATTCCTTTGCAAGCGATGTATCTGCGTACCAGTGCAAGGTGGATGCCACTGGAATAATCTGTTCCATGGAAGACAGATTTGTGTCTCAGAGATTGTCTGATGGACTCTGGCTGTGCTTCAGCACCAACAACGGGTGGGGTGACAACATGAGTGAGTTTTGACACCAAAGCCCTGCAAGGGACCTTCATGTCTAGCCTTAAATAAGCTCGCTGCTGGGACACTGGAGGATTTGACTACTTGCCCAAGGATAAAGTGACTTGGGATTTCTTGGATAACTTCCTTGGCAAAAATAAATACATTTTTTGGAGTGAATTGTCTTCTTTATAATAACTTAAAATAGTTATATTAAGTCAAACAATCTAAATCTTATGGCAACTCAGTGTAATACTGTCTTTTAAGAACTGCATTTTTCTACAGTAAAGATGGGAAAATTGTATTGCCTTACCTGAGAAATGCACTATTCTTGGCCCAGTCACTCTTTAAAAAAAAAAAAAAAGTCCTTTCTTTGTTTGCTCATTTTCTACTTCATGTGAAATTGAAGATTGCCACTTCATATACTTACTTCTATATCTCTTGGTAGGTCCCATGATGATAATAGAATTCAGCTAGGTAAAAGCCTACAGTATTCCCATACAGACTTTCTGGCCCATTCATGACTCACACACTCCTACAGGCTTGTCATTAGTAACTGTTCATCAGCCCTTATCATTTTGTCTTTTAAAGCCTCCTAAAAATCAGACATGAGAGCTGGTATGTGCTTAGACAGTGGAACGGGGTAAATGTCAGGTCAATTGATTTCAGCCCCAGATTTTATTTATGGTGGATGACCAATCTACAAAACAGCCTGTAATGCTTGAAGGTACATATCATGGATTTGAAATCCTGCCAGACGACAATAAATTATATGTAGATGTAACTAACCCCTTGTCTGTTCCTCTGATTCTTAATTTTAATGATAATTCTGTCCTTTTTTTTTTGTTTCCCCAACACCAGCAAGCCACAAAGGGAAAATGAAATGTTGTCTACTTGATGTGCAGACATACCTTTGATAATGAGTAACTGGAAAAATAGCCACAATGATCCATTTTTTAATTTTCAGTCAATCATTGCTATTCTCAGCTGTTGTGTGCAAAACAAAGCTTGTGGAGAAATCGATAAGAGTCTTTAAGAAACAAAACTTCTAATTCTTTATTTCAGTCATATTGAAGTTGCATTTGACCGTGTCACATTTGTATTAATTGTTTAAAAGTGTGTACATAATGAGAAGTGGTACAGGTGAAGTTGTGGTTTACTGCCTTTAACATTTGGGGGTGTTGGAACTGACACTGGAATGGAACTCACAGCTTTGATTTGTTTATCCCTGCAGGGCTGCATTTCAAGTTTTCCCTGTAAATCAGAACGTGTGGTCCTGTTATGGACCATATCCTATGGATTGGTTCCGTTGGTATTTGTGTATCTAAAACATTTGATTTGGACCTCATTTGAGTCATGTGAGTTGCACTCTAGTTGTAAGAATGGTCTGGCCAAATATTATTTGGCATAATATTGCTCTGTGTCCTGCAGTGGTAAAACTGGCTGCAACCCCAAGCGGTTTATTAGAACATCCATGTTTTGAGGCACATTTAATTAATTTAACAATTATTAAAAATTTTGGCTGAAGAGTTCATGTAGATCTTGCTGCCCATAAACTCCTCATGTGTTCAAAGCAGTTTTAACAGCAGCTTGGTTAATTTCTGTGCATTCGTATAGTTGTTATCCCATCCTGCAGGATGTGGGAAGTCATCCTGTTTAACCTGCATTACAAAATTAGGACTATCACACTTTCAAGAGTGCAAAATATAAAGGAGATTAAGATCTTCCTCTTTATTCCCGTAGGTCTTTGCCCTCTCTTTTTTCATGGACATAATAAAAATCTAAGTCCTTTAACTGTGGTATGATGTGAAAGTAAACACTGGTATTTCCTGGGGGGATCCTATGGAGCACTGTGCTGAGATTTAGATATTGAAAAGATATTTATATCCTATTAATTTTTTTGCATTTAAGGATGTATTTAAAAGTAAACAAGTGCTTAATGTCAGGTTTGAGCTGTGGACAGTGTGAATGAAGATTGCAGGGTGGAGGTCCCTTTCAAGACATGAAACAAAGGTATGTGTAAAGAAAGAGAAAAATGAAAGTGAAATACTGCGATATTAAAATCCTTGCTAATGTAAAATCAATTTTATTTTATATATATTGATTAAAATCTACTGTATATAAATATATTCTGTATGGTTTTATTAATTGATATTTTTAACATGCTAAGCAGTTGTCAAAATAACCATGTAACCTCCCGAGAAGAAACCCCACTCTTTGCTTGAAGACATTATTGTGAAGAACTTTTAAGATGGCGTTGGATACACACACATATCTTTATATATGAAAATCTATTAAAATAGATTATATTTATACATATAAACCAAAAATAAAACTGTATGATGTATGGATGCAGAACTGGTCTTTGTTAGGACTGTGCTAATTTATGGTGATTGTTTTTGTGGTACCAATGGTACCAATAAAATCAAATTTGCTCCCAAAACAAATAGCCATTTTCAAGTTCCACAGTTGATACTTTTTTTTTTTTTCTTTTTAGCTAGGTCTAAAAGATCTTTCTGAGCTGTAAAAAGTCAATTGATTATAAATATCCTGTTCATCTGCAAATGCAATTCTCGTCCCACATTGCGTAATGTGCAAAGAGTTAGCATTTTGCTGACTGCATTATGGTATAGAGAACTAATTACAGACAAGCTCATGGTCATCTGAGCATGTAATTATATTTATTGATTAAAATAATTCCACGATTTCATTTTGCAGTGCCACTACACTGGTACCCACTTGAACAATTCCTGTCAAACTGTGTAAACCGGAGTGCTGAAGGACTCCCTTAAACGGATCTGGCGATGCAACAGGTGGCCTAATTACTTTAGGTAGGTCCATTACAGCCAAATTCGGGGAGGAGAAGCTGAAGACACAAGCAGGGCTACGACTGACTCTTGCAGAGGGAATCTGGACAGCTGGGGGCCCAGTCACCAACTGTTTCAGTGAACTGCCACCTCATAAACCAGGGCTCGGGGGAGGTAACCCGCCTTGGTGTCCCGTGTCACGGCCCTGGGGAATGGGAAAGTATCATTAGGGTCTCCCTGTCAGGCTTCATGTAGGCATCAAATTGTTGGACAACTAAATGGCAGAGGTCCTGTCCTGGTTAGCTAGCAGGGAGGCAGAGTTACTCCAGAGATGAGGCTGGGTTGTGCTTGATTGTCGCCCAAGTGGGTGACCTGATAGGGTGGCCCTTTCACTTCAGGCAGGGCTTGTAACAGCATCTACTGCTAAGGCTGCCAGGCACTTCCAGCCCTAAAGGCCTATTTTCAGCTGTTCACAACTTTGTCAAAGTAGCTTTTCAAACTAAATTTTTCCATGTTTCATTTGGTGTCTGCCTCCGTCTGAATTCTCTTCGGAAGGCTTCAGCCAGAACAGTTTAATGTCTTCCAAGAACAAGACTAGAGAAAAATACATTGTTTTACCCATGCTACAAAAATATTGGCAATATTTTTTTCTCTGAAAAGATGTAGTTGTCCCTCCTTGGGAGATAGTTTTTACTCAGCCCTGTCAGGGATATGCAACTCTTGTCCACATCAAGAAAATTATGTAGCTAGCTACCACAGATTCAAGGGGTATCAGATCAGATATAGAAATGAGGATAAAGAAACTGGCAGGGGGAAAAAGAAATTACAGTGAGGTATTAGCTAAAGAGGATAAGTGGGCCACGCATAGTTAATGAAAGGCAAACTGGACTGCACCATGTAGGAGAACTGGGTCTAGGAGTGAGAGTGGAAACACACTACATGAAATTAGGATAGTTTGGACTATCAGCAGACAGGATGAAAGTGAAGTTGGAAATATATGACCTAAAGCATTCTGTGACTCTATGACCAGTCTGAAATTGGGAGGCTAAGACTTATTTAGCAAAGGACTAAATTTAGCAAATTTGATTTGGAATAAGGACGTCCAGGGAACTGTCAAAGGGATAAGAAGTGGATAAAATGTTTGCTAGATCACTGTTCCTTTAAAACATTGATATCAACCCTGGAACCTAAGTATCATCCCTTTTTTTTGGCTGTCAGCAAATTTCTGTTTTTGCTGGTGAAGCATTGTATGCTGAGCATCTACAGGGCTATATTAATAGGATGCATTAAGACATTAAGAAAGTAATAGAATTAAGGATTTATATGCAATTTCTGCATATGCAATTTTCTGCAATTTTCTATGCAATTTCCCCGAGTATCAGGACAGCTTCTTTTGCTCATTTGTTGCACAGGATGAAACGCTCTAGGACTGAAGCTTGCAGTAGCAATGCTCTGGATAGCCCAGAAATGGAGTGATAGACTGTGAAACAGAGAGCTCTAGAAGATTTTTAGTTTTGAGTGCAGTGATGAGGAAATTAATTCTGTCTTTGTCCATCATTGAGTTCTAAGTGAAAACACTAAGAGATATTTATTCTTTGCTTTGTGGCTTACCTGAAGATCCTGAGTCTAATTTGCTTATCTGCTCATTTTTTATTTGCCTTTGCCAAGCACCATAGACTGCAGATTGCTAGTTTAACCAATAAAGAAGTACCAGTTTAACAAACTAACTGGTACACTGAGAAACCAAATTCTGAGAATCTGAAGTAAGATGTGTGAAATAAGTAGATACAAAAGGAGGAATTCTTCTGTACTTTTTTTTTTTTTATTGCAAAATGAGATAATGTGGATATGGCAAAAGTGTAATCAACATCTGCAAAACACACACAGGTAATGGAGGAAAATTAGGAGGAAATTAATTATTCCCGCAAAGGGGACCAAGCGCTGATAATGAAGAAAACATAAGAAATGATTAAGCAAGCACTGTCCACCCTGTCCAGCAAATGTGGCAGGAATGTCTTGGAAAAATAATCTCCTTGGCAAATGAGTATAACAAAAAGGAGGGAAAGCCCCTTTACCTCCCCATATGTATGTGAAGAAATCAATAGTTGGTTCTCTCTAAGGTGCTAATGAGTGCCCAGATATGTGTAGTCCCTCTTAGTTTCCAGACCCTTTTCATAGCTGACTATCCCATGGATGTGGAGCTTCCACCTCTGAGATATGAGTGCTCTGGGTGTATGAAGAAATTTTTAAAAAATTATTCACAATGCAAGCATCCACAGCATTTAAGTATGTGTGGGAGACTTTCAATTTTGTGTGTTGGCCTTAGATCCTCAGACTGCATATCAGTGGTACATGCCTAAATCTTTTTTTTTTATGCAAAGGCTCAGGTGAGTTTGAAACCTGGGTCCTGTATTTAAAGGAATACTTGAACCTAGGTCTATCCTGCATGAGTTTAGACCTTGACTGCTTCGCCTATGAGAATTGGCAGCCTTAAAACTCTTCATCCAAGTTTTGAACTGATACTTATGAGGTGGAGAGTTTCTATTTTGTTCTTTCAAGAATGTATTTTTCTTTGCCACTAGGTTATAAAAAACCTCCAAATAAATAGTGCTCTTTCCTGGGAATTATTACCAAATCATAAAATCTAGAATTAGTTGTTTCTCCTCCCTAGTCATTGTATGAAGACAAATTCGTGGAAGAAGGATTCATCAAGGGCTATTAAGTGCAGGAAATCCTTGTGCTAGAGAGTGCTGAGAGCTGAAAAGGATGTTAAAGAAGCATCACCAAATTCTTGTCCTATTCTTAGTCTCTTTGTTGACATCCCCTGTCATTATGATGGGAAAGAGTGCAGAGTTAGCTGAGACTGCAGGGTTCTTCCCTGCTGGTCCAGGACACAGTATTTGTCTTTGCATTTGAACAATAAGAATCTGTCCATTATGTTATTTAGAATAGGTTCACTGGGACAAATGTTGGAAGAACTGGCTTCAGCTGGCTGTGTCCTGGACAAAGCAGTGTCGTGCTGGAAGGATGGAGAGGAGGATGGCAGGGAGAACTGGGAGCTGCCTGCAGACACGTGACTTCCACACTTTCTGTGCTGATCCCAGAGCAGGTTCTTCCAGGAGCATCCCTGGTGGTGAGATATCGCTCCCTTGTCTCTTTCCTTAGATGTGCTTTCCTTGGTGGGTGCCTCAGACCAAACATGGCAACTTCCAGATTTTCAGCCCCTGCAAAATGTCTCCCACCACGCCTACATTTAAAAGGGCACAGGATCCAGCCAGCTAATTTGTTCCTAAATTCCAGGCATTTAAACTACTTTACATGAGGTCCAGACCCTGGAGCAGGTTTAGCATACTATTTAAAGAATATGTGAGCAGTGTTGTATACAGGGACGGATCTGTGTCTTAGAGCGATAATCTAATTGGAGGTCGTCCTTTGTGTAACCCTGTTAACATTTTAGACTATTCTGGGAAACCCCATGGCCCAAGTACTGTGGAATGTAGTTAGGAAAAACAGTGTTTTCTCAAATATTTCAGATGTGGAATATTTATTTTGTAGCCAGAGAAACTTGTTACCGAGCAACTGACCATGAGTAGGATATGCTGCCAACTTGGAAAAAAGGAAAAAACCTACCTCTCCTCAGGCTGCATAAGAATTTACAGTGCAAGGAGGAGAAATTTATTACAAAATATCCATTTGACAGCATTGATTGTTAGTGGTCTCAAGTCAGTCAGGTCTTTTCTCTTCCCCTGCCCCTGAGTCATATAATTGACAGAAGAAGCCATTAGTGAAGGTATTGGTACAGGAAAACCAGTCACTTTCAAATCCATCCCATTTTGAAGACTGATTTTTCAAATACCTGGACAATGAAGTTCAATTGTTCATTCTTTGCTGGTCCAAAACCAGGCAAGGACACAACTTGGGGATTCTGCTTAGATTATTTCACTGACTGCATAAATTTGCTTAGGCAGCCTTCCAGAGGCTCAGGTATTATTTGTTTTTAGAATTCAGGTACCCAAGTTGTTTTTCAGAGGAGCTAAAGATGCTCAGCTTGCACATGGTGGATGAAGTTCAAAAAGAAAACTTGGAGCAATGTGGTGGTAAGTGTTCCACACAAGCAAAGTATTCCCTGCTGCACCAATCTGTTGGATGGGAAGTGTCTGACTGGGGAGCTGTTGGTAGACAAAGCTGCCCCTTTCACTGGGTGCAGCTGGAGCAAACAGTCATTCTGGATTAACCCTGATCTTTTGGAGATTCACTTCCTGCAGTGGGAGTGGCTGTGATCAATGCTTCCACCTCTGCTTACAGACTGAGACCTTCAGCAGCCATAATAATGGGGGAAAGTGTTCACTAACTGCTCTTTTGAAGTATAAATGGCCTGTTTGGCCACAAATGGCTGCAATAGAAAATGCCACCTACCTGGATAAAGAGGGAGGGGGGAACATTAATGTTGCTTGATACAAGAATCAGGCTTGTAGTTAAGTCTTATGGAGAAGCGGGGCACAAAACTCTAAAAAGAGCTGTGAGTTTGGAGGGTTTTGGAGCAGTGTCAGTGATGTTTCAGAACTTTTCACAGGGTATCTGAGCACTGTTTCTCAAAGCAAGGATCTTTGGGGGTATCCCAGAGACACCCAGGAATCCCCTGTTTATCTGTTTATCCGCTGGGTCTTGGTTTATCTGCTCTCTGTTGTGGGGCTAGCACACTTCCATGCTTCACTGCCTACTTTGGAGATGCTGCTTGGGTTTCTCCTAGGAGAGGTCAGATGTCAAATTCTTTCTGTTTCCGAGCACAATAGGAGCTTGCCCGTGAGGCTGCTGCTCAGCCTCCTAAAGCTTCCTCTCCAACCTTGGCTCCTCTTCCCATTTTGTCCCCCTCCTTCAGAATAATGCCTGTCAGTTGACCTCGTTTAGCAGTCAAGGCCCCACATGGTGACATCACCTGTTCTGCAGCTTGGTCTTCAACTGCTGGTGGAGATTGTGTGCACACATGGTGGCTTGGTCAGCTTCACTGACCACGGATGATCTTAAAATTGCTGTGTTGCATCCGGCATTTTCATGGCTCCCGGGAATTAATTGGAAAGTTCAAGTGGTGGGTTACTTAAAAAAAAGAAAAAAAAAAAGCTATTTCAAATTTATTTCAGTCACACAAGAATGATTATTCCTCGGTAAGACAGGAAAAGATTTACTGGACGTGAAGATGAAGATGCTTACCACATTTCTGGTGTGCTTGGGGGAATTAGTCTCCCCCCAGATTCTACTCATGATGTTTTTCTGTATCTAAGAGTGTGCGTAACTTCTGTGCTGATTAGTTTGAGATTTTTATTAACATAGTTATATTTTGGAAAAAATATTGAGGTTTCAGGATGGATTCCAAAAATGTAGTTATTCAAAGTTTATTTCTCTACCTTAGAGCCAGATAAATTTACTTGTGGTGCAAAATATTGCATGATTATCAGTGATTAATTCAGTTTCTGTCATCTCCATGTTAGTGTAATATTATTTACAAGAAAATAAGTTCTACAGATAATGACACTGAAATGTATAACCTTTTGATATAGTTATATGTAGAAATGGATGAGTTCTGAGCAATCTATGTCTCTATCAGTGTCTCTAGATCAAAACTGTAAAGACATCTTTGTGATGAAAAATAACTTTTTTTCTCTTATATATTGACTTTTTTTTCAGCAGAACTGGGGTCCTGGTTCTTTCCAAGTTCCCCCCTCAGCCCATTACCTGGGAATTGTATCTCCCAGAGATTCCTCATGAGCTAGGATCAGTGCTGCTGGTGTTTTGTGTGGAAAGGGAGAAACGTTTCCTGGATCTATTTGTTTCCTTGTCTTCAGATCACACTGATTTCATGTATAGAAGAGCTGGAAATCCTAACAGTGCTTATGCAACTCACAGCTCATTATATTCCATAGGTGAGCAAAATCACTGAGAAATGTGGTCTCCTGAATTGTCAGTTGCTTCCCAATATTTACTTCCACCAATGGAAATATTTTTTTTTTTGTTTGTTGGTTTTGTTTTGTAGTACAGGGAATATAAATTCCCAGATTAAATCAAGTGTTACATGCCTATGGTTTGTACTAAGTGTCAGAATTTTAGTTTAGTCATTTAGCACCTTGACCTCAATAGAGTGGATATATGGCACATTGTACTTGCTATCTATTACTTAATGGATATCTATTACTTAATATTTTCTCCATTTGCATAGAATTTAAAATTAGGTGAATCTTAAGAACACGACATCAGTTTTTTTTTTTTGGATGAAAGCATTTCAGTCTGTTTTCTACAAACATTTCTCTTTTTTTTAAAATCACCAAAAGCAGCAGAAATCTTAAAAATAATCTGCAGATTTTGGCTGCCTAAAGATCCAGCCTGGAAGTAGTCCTGTCATCTTGTTGGTGTCACAGAGAGGCAATAGGATCTGGTTTTGCTGCCCATTTATGAGCAAGGATAACAGGTGATGAAAGCATGACCCAGTCCCGTGCTTTGCCCAAGCCCATGGTCAGAAACATGGTTGCCTGTTTGTTTTTAACAGATAATTTTGAATACCAGATACAACAGGTCTGTTGTAAGGTTGGGAGCTGCGCATTCCCCCTTTTGATCCCCACACTGCAAACAGTACCAGCTGAAGCTTTCCCAGCTCTAACGTGGGCACGGTGGCTGTGGCCCATTGTGCATTATTTTGGTTGAAAACTCGTGTACTTTGTGCTCTCACTACGTGCAGTGGCTGCTTGGAAGTCATCGTTGCTTATTAGTCATCCTGGCCCGGCCTCCTGGCTGTACTGTCGGAGGTTTTGCTCTGGATTTGCACCACAAAAGTCACTTCATGACTGAGGCAATCCTCTGCTGTCCCTCTGTTCCCATAGGGTGCAAAGCCATGAACGTGGTCAAAATATCCCAAAGATGCCTGGAGCCTGTGCCAGCTCTGGGCCACTGACAGCTGATGGGAAGCAGAGCTCTGAAGATGCTCTGCCTTCCCCTGGGGTTTGACCTGGAGGAGCCTGGCAGTGTGTACCTGCTCTGGCTCCACTCTGGGATGTTTTTGTGTGGTTTGAATGCTGCTCAGAGCCTGGCTCAGTGGGTGTGTGCTGGCTGTGGCAAGGCTCAAGTTTTCTGAGTGCTTTCAGAGTGCTGGATGCACACTGCCTGTGACTGGGGCTGCAGTGGATATATGTAAAAGCCAAAGCTGTTAAATAGAAAAAATGGAAGGGAGTCAATTAGCTGAAATGTCTTTTCATGCTTCTCGTGGTTTGCAGTTAAGTTTTATTTATTTACAATTGATGCACTTAATGCAAGACCAATATTAAATCGTGTGTCTGCTGAAATGCTGTTTCTGCTTTTTTCAGGATCAGAAAGTACTGAAGTATTTTTATTTTTCACAAAAGATAGTATTTGAGGGCGGTGCTAGGTCATTGCCAGGTACTTTTAGTTACTTTTTTTGTCCCATTTTTACCTTTTCTGCCTGTCTTTTGAAAAAATGGGCTGTGCAGCATTCGGTCACTTGTGGAATAGTTGGAGCAAATCATAATATTCTGAGGCTCCACTTTCCCAAGGTTTCCTGAAGGAGTCTCTGTTTATCATTCAGCCTGCAGTGCCTGTATTGGGTTACACCAAGAATGTGGAAAGCTATATGGGAAAATCTGTCAGGCTGTGAAAAGATGTCAGGCTTTGAAATTTTATGGAGCATGCTTGCTAATGCACATTCCATATTTCAGGGTGTCTGGCTCCCCTTGCTCTGGGTAAGGATGTGACGTGGAATTCATGGGCATGTTTTGTAACAAGCACTACTGAGCTGATAAACAAGGCCATGGAGCTGGGGAAGTACCAGAGAGGAAATCCCATGAAGGAATAAATTACAGTGACACCTACTAGTGTTGGTACAGCTAAAGGTCAGTCCCCATTTACAAAACATGATCTTTAATACAGCAAGGAACACTGGTGTAACTCCTTTTCCACCACAGCATTCCAGTAAAATCCCAATTTAGGAGTGGGGCCCACGTTTTTCCTACATACAAATATTTGAGAGACTCATCTACAGGTTAGAACTTTAGCTGCTGTAAATCAAATTCATGCTCATAAGGGAGTTTGTTTTCAGATATTTCAGCAGGACCTAAATTTGCAAGTGGCCAAGTGCAGTAAATGGGACTTGGATCAAGTGCCCTAAGTTGTGCATGTGTCAAGCACAGTGTGTATTTCATGTGCTTTGTAAAATAAAATTAAAAAACATATTTAACTTTTGCATACACATTTTCAAGAGTCTAAAACTGTGGATTGTACTGAAGAGACTTTTCCCCCTGACTTTTAACTTCAAAATGCCTTGTAAGGTTACCTGTGAACCCTGCTAAGATAACTTAAAAATAAGACAAAACCCCCCAAAATCTGGGGAAATGGAAGGAGCTTCCAAATTGAAAAGTGGCAATGAAAAACGCAAAACCACTTTATTTTTTTCCACTCTCTGCTGAATGTACTCGGCAAGTGAATCAACCTTCCTGACTACCTCTTAAAAAGGTGGGATGTTAAGAGCACATCTCTTGGTGTGTGGTTGACAGATTGGACTTTTTATGTGCATGGGCTTAGAGAAAGTGAGGCATAAATTCCAAAGCTACAGGAGTTTGGCTACACTGGTTCTATCAAAGAAGAGTCCAGGTTTAAATGTGCAACGTGGAGTCAAAGCCAGTCCCTCAAGCAGGTGTACCCAAAGCCGTTTGAGTATTTTATACACCAAAACAAAGATGGCAAATCTGGATTTAGAAGGCAGAAGACACCCCAGTCACATCCAGTCAGTCCTGTGGGTCCAGGGAGAGGTGCTGTGCAATAAATATTCCTCCATACGTGCACAAAAAAATGTCAGTTTGTCTGCTGGATGGAATTCTGTGGCCTGGTTTATGCAAATGAGACCACAGTGTTGTAATTTGGCTGTAAAATGACTTAATGCATTTTTTTGAGTAGCTCTGTCTATTCTGTCCAGTAGCTCCCTATTTCAAATAGCAGCAGTTGTTTAGAAACTACCATGGATTTATTCACCAAAAAGAATTAAAAAAGAGAAATTTATTCACCAAAAAGAGAAATAAAAAAAAAGAAAAAAAAAAAAAAGAAGAGCTGGTCAGGGGCAGCCACTGCTCTCTTGGGAAGACCATCCTTAAGAAGACATGGCCTAGGTTAAACTTCAGGCCCTCATGAGGTTATGAGTCTGTGATGCACCTGGGTAATTGTTGGCCAGAGGGAATCCCTACCCACACCTAAGCTCATGCATATGGATTCATGGATGCACTAAGGGTGAGGGATTACGGATATCTTCCCCTAACATGTGTGCTGTTTTGTCAGGCTTATGTCCAGACCTTAGCAGTATTCAGACCTCATGGTTTTTGGGTTTTTTTTGTTTAAAATATGAAGCGAATGCATTGTGAAACTGATCTATTTCCAAATAATTTTGTCACCAGGCAATTAAAATATCATGTGCTATAAACATCTCTAAGACACTGTGGATGGGAAAGTTGCCAGTTTCACAAGTCACATTGCTTTCAAAAGTACAATGAATGTACAGTTCTCTGAACGGTCTGGAAAGAAAAGCCATTTTCCAGCTCTTAAAATCTTTTTTTAGCTTTTTGCAGAGCTCTGAAGTCAAATTATGACGATTTTAAAGACAGAACTGTTAAATGCCCATGATTTGTAAGTACTGGCACAATTAAATTCATAACATGGTTGGGCCCATGCTTAATATCTTAATTGCGCATATGAAATTCTTTTAAAATGAAGCTAGCCAGAAAATGCATGCTTCTTATATTAAAAAAAAATAAATTTATTCACTTTTTTATATTAGAAAAAAACCCCTTCAAATAACTTACACCTTTTTATTTCAGTGTTGCTGTTTCTGGCTAAGAAATATGACTGTTTAGACTAGGAATTTAAAGAGGAGTCTGTAAGGGTTGACTCTTCTGCCATGATTAGGCACCAGACTATTTTCCTGGACTTTGAAAATTGCATCTCTCGTGGCTTGATCAAATTGACTTCAATTTATAAAACGTGGAAAAGCATCTCTTGAAATAATTTGTTAGCTTTAACACGAAGTGCTGTGAACCTGATGGCTTAGAAATGTAGTTGGTGTTCTGCATGTGATGTGGTTAACCAAGTTCACTAAGTGAAAGATCATGAGCCAATTAATTGTAATCTTTGTGTGGTCAGGAAGATCTTCTTAACACTCCACAGCCTGTAATTGCTATCTGAAAAGAAAGGAGAACAATATAACAACCTTAATGACCAGTCCCAAAGTAATAAAAGTCGCTTTAGTCTATTGTTGGTCTTCAGGAGCAAGAATTCCAATGGGAGTGCTAACAATTGGAAAAATTTACCTAAACAATTAAGAAGACTGCCTTGAGCAACAGAATTATTTAGGAAGTCCAGCAGGCTGTGGATGCTGTAGGTTGGTGCTCTAAAGGCACACGCTGGATAATGTGCTCGTGTCCAGCAGGCTCCAAGGAGTCTGCCTCAGCCCAGGAAAAGGGAACAGCTTCTTTCTTCTTCTGTACTGATGGACGAACAGAGGAGCAGACATTCAGGCTGAGTTTGCAATCCTGACTCCACTTCAGCCAGAAACTCAGCTGGTGGGGCTGTTTTGGGTCATTAGATGAAGCAGGGAGTTGCCTCGGGAGAGGCAGGGGCACGGTGAAAAGATCCAGCAATGGGCATCCCTTCTCCCAGCCCTTGGTCCATGCAGGCATGCAGCATGACTGGCTTTCAAGGTGAATTTTGAGTGTTTTCTCAGTAAAAATGTATATACGTAAAACGGGAGTATTTTCAGACACAGGAAAGACAGCTCCAAAGTTTTTGAAGAGGAGGAGCCCTCTGCAGAGATGCCTTTTTGAATATAAAACCTTTGTCTCCTTTATCTTGCCTAACCTCTCATTTTACTCTGCTTTGGCAGTGAGAAAGGACCCTCGCAATGAGGGTGTGGTGTTAAATTTAATTTAATACTGTTTCTCCTGGTACCACATTGCACTTCAGGAATAATGTCAGGAGAAATGGATTAAACTGAGAGTTACGTAGATATGGATGCATGCTTGAGGTTATAATTGCATCCTGGTCTGCAATTTTTTTGGAAAATTCTCTCTCAAATCTTTATTGGAAATTGTATGTGGAAAAAAACCAAAGCAGTTATTTCTTCTTTTCCGATTCTTAGTAATGTGGTATAAAAATATGACCAAAGCAATGAGCATGAGATTTCACTGCAAGTGCTGAGGGAGTAATAGATGGGAATTAGCAAAAGAATAGGAGGAATGAATGGGGATATGCACTGAGAGTTTATTCTCTTTGAAAGATGATCTCTTCCTGAGTTACTGAATAGCTAATGGCTGATACAAATGGTTGCAGATAGGATAGATTGCCTCAAGATTGATGGCTGACTGTTGTTGGTCTAGGTTTTTAATCCAGGCTTCTGCTGGAATGCAAAGTTCCTAGCTCAAGATCAATTATACAAGGACATCAAGAAGAAAAAGACAGTCACGGTATTTGTCTGCTTCTCAAACTACCCAAGATGTGAAACTGGTTTTGCTTGCAGTGACATGCCTGTTAATGCAATGTAATACTTTCTTATCACAGCCCTTTGCTTGCAGCTAAAAGTAAAAAACAAAAAAAGTTTTAAAACGCAGCACATTCCCTGCACTTTTTGATGCCTTGTGATGGTGTTGTCTACACAGATAAATCCTGGGGGCTGGGGAGGTCGCAGTAACAAAGCTGAATGCTCCCGAGTCGCTTGGGGTGGGCAGCAGGTCAGTAGCTGTGCTCTTCATCTGAATTCATTTCATCACCCTGCAGAAATGCCAGGCTGCAGCAGGGGACAGAGGAATTGTACAGCAGGCAGAGATGGGCCTGAATCCATTGGTGGCTGTGGGGGAGTTTGGTGGCTCTTGGTGGCTCCCACTGAGTTTGTCTGAAACACATGCCCGGTCTTCAGTGGCGTTAATAACACAGGCTGGGGCAGGGGATGGAGCTGGGTAAGAAATCCAAACCTCCCAGGGTGGCTCCAAACCACAAGCCAGATAATGACCATGAAGCTGTTGTCTCGAGTGTAAGTGGTTCCTCACAATAACACCTGTTAAATTTCCTTTGATTTTCCATTAGCTAAATACCAATGTGGAGGTACACGCATAAGAAGAAAGATAAAGCTATAACATTTTATGGGGAGTTTCAAAAAATGGCAACTCCAAAAGAATGCATGCTATTATTTTTATCTGCTTTTAGGCTCTGATAATTCCTCCAATATAGAGAGCACGAAAGTTAGATGCTCTATACACAATTGCATGTATCAAATTTTGAAAATATTTGCTCATTTTTCCTCTGTGAAGAAGAAAAGATTTCTACTCGGGTCAAGTGTGAGACACAGAAGACAATTGACAGCAGACAACTGAGGCTGCTAATGTTAAGATGATGATATCAGCAAGAGATAAAAATCAGATTAAATTTCTATACATAATAAGGATATTAATTTAATAACTTCCTACCAATGGTGAAAGTCAAAAATTAATTGACTCAGAGAAGGGAATTAGAGTAATTGAGCACATAAATTCTTTACTACTGGGTCTGTTTTGGTTGAAATGCATGACAGTGCTGGTTATTAATTTTAAATGAAAGCTTCCATCCAAATATCAAGAGCTGTGACTTCCTGTACTTCCTTAGACAATGAGCTATGGTCAGAATTCCATACAAGTGGAGAACTGAATTTTGAAAGATGGAAGTAGAAGGCCTTTTAAAATTTATGTTACTTATTTGTGGCTATGGAAGAATGCTCTAATATAGCAGATAGTGTTGATGCTTTTTCTGTTTTTCTACTCCCCATTAAGCCCAAATGAGCCACCAGAACATTCTCCTATGGAACATGTGGCCATTGGACTTGGAGGTGATGTTCACAACTTTGGAGGCTATCCCTGCTCTCTTCTTGGAAATAAAAGGCACATCCTACTTCCTCTGCTCTGTCTGCCCCACAGAGGTTCCTTAACTCATGAGTTTGAGCTACAAGACAGGACATCCTGTGTGATTTCAGCAAGTCCATATGGTTCTCCAGTGCTTTTCCCAAGGTGAGGATTAGAGAACATCAAATGCTGCTTGATGGAGAGAGGAAATCTTGTGTAATGCTTTTGTTCTGCTAGCATCAATGTAAAGAGCTGCCTGGGAGTTTTGGAATGGAATCTGTCATCGCTGTAATCCTGTTCTGGAAAACTGTGATGGAGACAGCACAGGCAGTGATGTCATTGGCTGTCTGACACAGTCACTGCCCACAGCAAAGTCATCTCCTCCCCAAACTTTGTCTCTGACATTTGAATGCCCAGTTGGCAAAGCTTATTGGTGGGGCTTTTGTTTGTTTGTTTCTTTCTTTCTTTCACAGCTGTGTTAAAATTCAAAACACAGATATGTGAGAAAAAGACTAATACAGAGGAGGGTCTGTTCAATGCTCTCTGCAGACTTCAGAGGAATTTTTGTGTGCTCTGCCTTCAGTGTCATATGGCGGAAATTCTTCCTTGGTCCGTACAGTGCAATAAACAAACATCCTGTGTATTAGCTTTAGATTTTAATACCTCTACTCACAGTCTATGGCAAGTGGTAGAACTGTAAGAAAGAAGCAATTTGCTTTGTAAGGGTTCTGGCCTGCCCCTCGTTGTCACAGACACCTATTTATTAAGGACCTGCTGCCATGTAGGGCCGTGGTAGTTGTGTGACATCATGCAAAAATGCTATTTATACACTGAGTGCTAGCAGTTATGTTGGATAATCACATTTGGTTATTATCATTCCATGCCTTTGTAAAGGAAGTGAGAAGAGAGCCTGTGTTGTAGCCTTGTTTCAGTGGTGGATTGCCCTTTTTCCTGGGTAAGTTACCTGTTTGAAAGGTAGTGATGTGGGTCGTGCTTTATGGATTGTACACTTGTGTTTGGACATCTTCAGATGTGCACTGAGCTATTGTTTAACAGATTATAACTTTGCATATATAAACAGGTTATAACTTTTCTCTTTATTTTAGAGAAGATAATCACAGAAAGGCATGAGTTTGGTTATGGCTGTGAGTGCTCAGCATCACTGAAATGTAGCCCAGGGAGATTTGGATTAAATATATCAAGGACACACCTTATCCCCATAATATCTCCTGCTTGCATGTTGTACAAGTAAAGAACCTGAAAAATGGTGGGAGTTGCTAAAGCTGTACATAAAATCAGGCGGCTGCAGGTATTTTTCAGCTCTCACAGCAGTGTGTGTTCCCTGGCTACATAACATATATTCATGCCAGGATGAGACCTGTACCTCTCCATCCACGTTTTTCCCTCTTGTAGCCCTGCTTTCCATGAGAGCTGGATGGGAATGGAGGAGGGATGTGCTGAAGCTGTGTCCCTGACCTGGGCAACAGGAGGCCTCCCATGCATCCCTCCAAGGTACTTACTTGACTGATGAGTTGGATTTTCTGCCTTTTAGACTTTGCTTTCTGAGTATCACTGAAAGGTGTCACTTCCTGTTGTTTTCCAACCTGATCCTTCTGTTGCTGGCATTATGTATCTTTGATGAGACCACGAGTGACAGTAGAGGTGTGAGGGAGAGAAGCAGGAATGAAATGTGACCCATTTGTACAAAGGGGCTGCCTTTTTTCCACTGAAACAAGTACTAATAAACAGTCAAATTTCTCTGTTCAGTGGCTGAAATGATGTTGCTCCTGTGCACAATGGGTACTTTAACTGTATTCAGAACCCAAAAATAGTGTGTCTACTCTTTTGTTTTGTTTTGTTTGAGTGAAAACAATGGATTGTTTGGATCCCTTGGAGGAGTTTGGATCACAGAAGGAGATGGACAAACATTATCCTCATCACTGCCAGCACCAGCACCTGCAGGGGTGGCTGCCAGCTGAGTGGAAAGAATCCCTGCCACAATCTGAGATACAGGCACGAGGACTTGATATCAGAGTTATTTCCCAGTGAGTCTGATCAAGTGAAGGAAGTTTATCTGTTCCTGAGGGAAGTGTAGGTCAGTCCCAGAGCCTCTTTGCTGGGCACTAGGGAAGCTTGGCTTTAACCCAGGTTCAGGCAGCATCCCACATTGTGAATTTGAAAGACAGCTTGGCTTGGAATGAAGGTGCAAGAGACTTTGGGGACCTGTGGATGAAAAATGCTACATCAGTGTTTTTCTATGAGACAAAACTGGGTTATGTGCTCAGACCAGAAAATACCACATCACATGCTGGCACTCTTTAAGTGGTGGAGTTTTTCCTGTGCACAGTTTTTTTGTTCACGATAAACTGGAAGCAAGTTCCACAGAAGCAGCTGGAGGCTGAAAACTAAGGTGAATCTCACAGCAAGGATTTATCAAAAGCAGGGTTGGCTGGTTTTAAATGGAATATGCAGAGAGCAACAGATAGCCATGCAGTCTGTTGGAAAGACTATACTAGATTTCAAGTCTTTAACATTTTAACCTTTGCATAATTCCTAAAATCTTTTATGGTTTCACTAATTATTTGCTAAAAGTGCCTGTTGGTAACAGATAGTTTTCTTAAACAGCTCTAGCTCTGCTTCCACGTGGACAGTGTGTTTTCCTGCTTTGGTTTTGATGCTCTTGGGTAATTCTTCATGGTGGGGGGGAAGGGGAGCGGAGCTCCCAACTGGGAATCTTCAACACAAAAACTGTTAAGGGGTGATAAATCACTGGAGGCCCAGCATGTGATTAAAAGCTGTGGCCACCAGCAGTGACCCATGGGGCTGGAGGTATCAGTGACAGGGAGCAGGGGGAGGTGTTTGGCATTCCTGATCGGAGGCCTAACCAGGGCACCAGGGTTTGTTTATGTTTCTGTTCCACCGACTCCTGTGAAATGCCCTCTGTCTGTGCAGGGAACACACATCGAGCCAGGGAAAGTATCCTTGGTATTTCTTGAAATGTCAAGGCACGGATACTTGGAGGTAATGTGTGAGGAGAATTATCTGGGATTGCAGAGTGAAAACCAAACACTTGTTTCAGGGCTCTGTGATTCAACAGTCAGTGTCACATAGTTATTGTGATTTTAGGTAATCTTTGCACAGATGCACAGAATATTGCAAATATAACTCCTTTCCTCTCAGCTAAGTCCATCCTAGAAAAAGAATTTTTGTCAGACCAGACGTAGAGACATCCAATCTCAGATTCTACTTTGTTCTTGGTTTAACAGAAAGCTTTATAAAATAAGAATAGAAAAAATTGGCAAAACCCAATTATGATTTAACCTGAGTTGATATCCATTTGGAGCAATAATGATATCTTTTTGTTGCTGTGCACAAGACAGTGGAGTTGTGGGAATATGGTTCTGGGGGCATGGTTTAGGGGTGAACATGGATGGTAGTGGGTTAAGGGCTGGAATCTCTGATCTTAAAGGTCTTTTCAGACCTTAATTACTCTGTGATTCTGTGAAATAATTTCTATGTGATGTTTTATATATCAACTATTTGCCAACAAAACGATTTTCATCAGTGAGTACAGAGAACAGTTCCAATTGCAAAGTGCTGGCAGGACAGAGCAGCAATGAATGAAAAGATGAGTTTGGAAGGCAAAGAAGAGCAGGATGAGTGGGAGCTCCATGGCCTCATGTGGTGAGGATCTCTGAGTTACGTCAGTAGAGAACCATAGGAAAGACTCTTGGTTTGATAAGTGGAAAAAGTCACAAGAAAGGGCTTGAACAGAGGAAAAGTCACAACAGTGTGGCAGACGAGGTGCTTTTGAAGACAAAAGAGATTTACATTGGTAAAAAGGCTGCAGAAACATCTTATTTTTGAATGCCACACTGTTTTGATAGGCTCTGTAACTGTTCAGAGACATTCTTTTTTCCCTGTGAATTTATCCTACAACGTGTGAAAGACGCTTCAAAGTATCACAGGGATTCCTTTATGGACATGTTGTTGGCTATGTTTGAAAGCAGCAACCCCAGACTTCTCCAGAGAAAAAGGCAAGAAACTTCATGTCAAGTAGATGTGAATATACAAGAGACTCCTTCCTATCCCCTGAACACAGAGCTCAGCTTAAGGCCTGACTCAGAAGGTTTTATGTTCCTTCCTGTGCTCCTTTTATTAGCTTGGACTGGATGTTTCCAGCTGCTGTGTAGTACTGAACAACCAGGGAGCATCTCACTGTAAACTTCTTGACTTTTCACTAGCACCAGGAATATCTTAAAAGTTTCACTGTGCTACAGATGGATAGGTGATTATTATGTAATTGATGCTGCTCTGTGGGGTAAATGTGCGTGATACAGGCCCACCTTGTAAAGGGAGAACACAACACAAGGAAGTTGGTAATAATTTGATGTAAAAGGATTCTTAGCAAGTTTGGAAACATTGTGGTTGCCAGATGTGCTCTTCCAGATGTCAGGATTTCCTATTAAATGCTTCTTCCGGTCAGGAGGAGCGGTGCCTGTGATAATGTGTAAGAGCCTTTGAGACATGAGGGTTACCTGACCCCGAAGATTAATTCTGTAACTTTTGCTGCAAATTATGCCTATTATTAGAAATTGTGATTAACTCCCAGCAGAACCCTTGGCCGTTCAGTGTGCACAGAGTTGGAATTGTCCTGCCAGGATGTTGCTCAGTCAGTGACTTCCAACATCCCTCTTGCATCTGAGTAACCTTGTGACATGATATAACCCCAGATGATTTCATACACTGCTGCTGCTTCAATTCCTTCTCCTTGGACTTCCCCAGAACTGTAGCCAGATGTTTGTGAGCCAGTTATCACCTGCTGCAGAAGGGAGTTTGCTGATGTGGTGGAACTAAACTGAGTTTTTCTCATGACCTCGTAGCTCCTCCAGATTCTAAGCGCATAACTGCTTCCTAAACTCACATTTCTGTTCGAGTTACCTCAAGTCATGTGACTTTGTAAGTCAGTGCTTCTCTCCATTACTCTGTCTTGCCCTATCTCAATCCCTGGAGTCATCTTTGCCTTAGTTTTTCCCCACTCATTCTCCTGTGAAGGCTTCAGGTCCCCAAATCCTTCACAGCAAGGAAGATCTGACAGGCTCTGCACCTGCTCTGGATTTGGGGATTTGCCTTAGTTTGACCCATCTGGATCCTTTGAAGGATCCAGGCTTCCATCAGGCTGAGCTGAATCCCTGTTCCAGTGCCAGCTCTGTTACCTGGGGTGCAACAACTACACACAGGGAACACCCAGGTCTAAGATCTGAGACTGACTGTAGAAAGGCTTTGGTAGAAGTAAGAATCACATGCAAGTCTTGTGTGCCTCAGCTCAGTGCTTTCTCTGCATAACAAAGGAAATATTTGTTTTAAATCTACTTGGTTATTAAATGCTTTACTTAGTAACTAATGTATATTAATTTTTAGTTTTTTTTCCAGTACCTTGCAATTTTCTCCAGTTATTTTCCACTTAAAATGATAGAGAAATAAGGCTGGAAGGGTCAAGAGATTGTCACAGGAGAAGCCCAGTGCTTCCAGCAGGATCAGCCATCCTACTCTATTCCTAAAATGTGTTTGTTCTCCTAAGATTGCTGTGTGGACCATGTCCCTCTACAGAGCCACACATTGCTACATGGAGCTCTCTGTGAGCACAGGCTCTCATTAATTAATTAATTCCAAATAAGCCTTCCTTACAACTTGTGGGTTTTATAGTGAGGCTTCAGCGATGTGGAGAAGCGTTTATGGGTTGGATGGAATATTATTATGAAAGATATTTCTTATATGCTCTCAGCATCAATCCAATTGGATAGTTCACATTTTGGCCTGGGTTACTGCTGGAAGCACACAGTGCTATCTCTCTTTAGATAGTTATCTGTGGCCACTTCACAATTATTTGGCTTGATTATTTATGGAGAGACTTCTTAAAACTCATCTGTTTAAAAGCCAGTCTGTGCTTATGGTAAATGGTCCCCTGGCTTTCTGTGCTCCCTCCAGCAAAGTGACTCAGCCTGATTATGGGTAAGAAGGCAATAGTGTCATGAAAACCAGCTTTTTGCAGACCCGGAGGGTCAGAGCAGTAGCCTGGAAAGGCATTGGGGTCACCATGCAGAGAGGAGAGACCTTTAACAATTACATTTAATTTGACTTGCAATCAAACAGAAGTGGATGGCAAAGCAGGAAATGGTATCTTTAGGCATGACATGAAATAGTATTGCTGTCAACTTGAATAAGAAAATCTGACTTTTTTTTTAAGCAACTACGTATTTAAATAGCCTGTAGGGTCAAACAGCCTTTCCTACAGCCCTCTGATAGCTGGCCTGATAACGGCCTAAACACTATAAATATCCTAAATCAATAATCCTGTATCACTGCTGAAAGCAGGCGTGTTCACGTATCACAGCAGATGGGAAGAAAGCAAATAATATTTGTCTTGCCTTTCAAATTGATTTCCTGTTTTTAGTAAGCCAGAGTGTGTCCATATGTTAATCAGATTGCTAAGAAAGATAGCTCAGGGCAGCAGACTTTTACTTGACCTGATGGGAGAAGGGGGGCAAGGAAGAGAGGAGGAAGTCCTCCCTGGCCCTAAAATATCTGTGGCAGGAGCTTCTATGAATGTGATGCAAATGCCTATGAATATGGTGCTTCCCTGACTTTCCCTGGGAAGTTCTCTCCTCTCCTTCCTCAGGCAGATCAGCTTCCCAGGGCTCACTGAGCAGCAGGATCTGACATGTTCACTGAGGGTTTCTTAATCCTCCTTTCCTTTTGGAGAATGTTTGCCCCGATGAAAATCCTAGCATCTCAATGTCAGGCAGAAAGATCCAAGGTCCCTGGGAAGTGCAGAGGCTGCAGCCCCTCTCCTCTGCCTCCCCTTTCCTTCTGCCATGTGTTTCCCTGCTCCTCCGCACTCGCACGGACACGTGGCTATTTCCTCTGCAGTGCGCCCTTCCACAGAGCACAAAGGCCATCCATAATGGCTTCCAAATGCACTCCCAGGTCCTGTTATTTTTCCCTTCAGACAGGAGATTTTAATTAAATTTAACGACAAATAGTTCAGAGATCATTTGTGTGCACATAAACTCTAATGATGTTTATGGGCAACGTGCAACTGCCGGGGAGGAAATGATGGCACCCTTGGTGTTCTGAGCATATTTTCTGTGGAAGGCATTTATGTTCCTTCTACAGGCTTCAGTTTTATCCTGTTTGTAGAATGTATAAAATGCTTGGTATGAGAGTGTGAAGAATATAATTTCAGTGGACACCTGGCCAATACCCCTGGTCTGCCAGAAGCTCACGTGGCAGCTGCGATCCTGCAGAAGTTGTTTTTGTGTGTTTGTGCCAGTATGCCACACTTATGTTGTCCTAACTATGAAAATCAACCAGACACACGTAACATATTGCATATCAAATGCACTGTAAATACCACAATTAATGGACAATGCCCCAGTTTTGTATCATTTAGTGTTTTATGCTTGGCTGATACGAGCTCATACAAAGTGGTGCTGGCATCCACACTGAGTTCCAGTTACCTCCTTCAGGCTTTTGCCATGCAGGTGGATACAACAGGCGAAACACTAAGCTTTTTGTTAGGAAGCTACTTTCAAAACCTACCTGACTTTTAGCAACCTCCTGGTCTAAACCTTTGTTCTTCTCTTGATGAAGACCAGGGCTTCCTGCCTTGTAGATTTGAAAGATACACCAAAGATTGGGATGTGGTCAGATTCCATGGAGACACCTGAAAGAAAAGTGAGCGTGCCAAGGAGTAGTTTGTTTCAAATCCTGGTTTAGGTTGTTTGCTGTTGCGAGCATGAAGGGGAAGGCATGAGATGAGAGCGAAGCTGTTCACTTCTTTCCTGTGTTCGATGTGCATTGGCCATCCTCGGGAAGCCTCTAGGAAGTCCAAATGCAGGGTGGACCAGAGCTGATCATTCCTTATATTTCTGAACTTAAAAGACAAAACCAGAAGACCACCCCTTCCTGCAGTGTCTTTTATTATTAGAAAAGACAAGTAATATTTTGGAGAGGAAGGATGATTTTATGGAGCTGGAAGCCAGATGATCTCACTTCTAATCCTGGTGTTGACACAGATTTTCCTGTGTGACTTCGGAAAAATCTCTTGCTGCATTCCAGTTTCCAATCAGTAAAATGCAACATTATCTCTGAGGAGCACTCTGCAGTTAATGCATAGTTGCTAGACAGATTTTGACACATCTATATGTGCTCGAAGATGCTATTTTTGTATCCAGTGGGGTTTTTTTTTCATGGTGTTCTTATAAAAGCATTTAAACAAGTTAAACTTAACTCCTGTGGCATTTTGGGAGCACTCTTTTTGTCTTCCATCCGTGTGTAGCTTAATCCCTTTCAAAATTCTGTCACGGACTAATGTGCTGGCATAGTAGAAGAGCTCTAGAAATAAATTCAGCTCTTAAAGTGTATTTTGGCAATTCCATTAAAAGAAATAAGCAGATGCAATCAAGTCAAACCAGTTAAAACATTTTAAAGTCACTTTTCTAAAATATGGAATCAGCTGACCCCCTGGGTTGAGAACCAAGCTGCATGTCCATGCTCTTGCTGCCTGCTCCCCATGTTGCTGCTGCTGCTGCTGCTCAGGGAAAGGACACGCATTTTCTTCTCCCATAATTTCTGCCACCATCTGACATTTTTCATGTGCCACCACGTCATCAGTGCTGTGTTTTCCAACACCTCTCCTGCTGTTTCTTCATAGCCAAAAACCCTCAGTTTCTGGGTGGGCCACAGTTTCTGGGTGTTGCTCTTTCTGACCGCGGTTCACAGGAACCAGGGGGATCTGTGCTGCTCCCAGTGTTTGTGCTCCCCACATCCTGCAGTTCGTGCCAGTTCAGCTGATCCATGGAAATCATGGATCATAAATGAGGCAGATACTTTGCCTCTCTGCTGCTTTAGGTTGATGATGGTGTTCTCTGGAGTCCTTGGGGTGTGCTGTTCTTCCAAACATAAATTTTTGACGCCTGCCTTTTTTCTTTGCAATGGACGGGAAAAGTTTGTAGTGGATCTGAAGGATCTGCTGATCAATGCTCAGCACTGCTTCAATGCTCAGCACTGAACCCTCTATTTAGTGACTCTTTCATGTTGGATTAATGGGCAGAGCCTCAGTAAAGATCAGAACATTTTGTAGAAGCCACTAAAAGCTGTGTAAGGGAGAAGCTAGAGACAAAGGGACCTGTCTAAGGTTATGGAGCAGTTCAGCACCTGAATCAGGAGCAGGTTGCAGCCTCTTGATAATAACTGAGTGCTTTATGCTTCACCCACCGATTTATATCAGCTTCCAAATATCCCAAGTCTTTATCCACATCCTTACTGTGTAAATAGCTGGGCCGTAGAGGAGTTCTCCTTTTTCCTTTTCCAAATAATTGCCATTTAAAATTCTTCACCAGTACTTTTTTTTGTTCCTTTCATTTACTTGGAATCTTCTTAGCTGCACATCTGATCCTTGATAGAGACAGGTACTGTAATTTCTATGCTGTTTTCTGATCCATTTGTTAGTGTGTGTGGCTGGTTTTGAAAGTAAATAAAAAGTAATCCAGTTAGACTTTATTTAAATCCATCCAGTAGGAAAAATTATCTCAAGTGCTACAGCTTCTGACATTTATCAGTCTAAAAAGAACCCAAAGATGTGTATAAAAATATGACCATTGAACTTAAGTGGTGCTTCAAGGGCATAAGAGCAGACTCATTCTGTTGCATTAAACGATATTATGTGGTTAAAACGTGACTAGCAGGTCTTGATTATGGCCATTAATATTTGTGTTTAATAAAGAGGGTCCAATAAAGGCACTCTACAAAAGTTGCCAAATATTGCAAAGAGCTGCTTTGCTGTTTTCATCAGCAACTATTTTAGGTAGAGGGAGAAAATCGTTAAGTGTTGGCTGTTAATCTTGGGTAAATGTAATAGATTCAATTATGTAATGTGACAATGAATTTGTTCTGCTTTGCCCTGGGTTAGTTAGAATTTAAGCTTTTCCCCTTTAGATTTATTCAGATTGTTAAGTGGCTGCTGAGAAGCTGGAACCTTGTCAAACAAACTTGGCTTTAAATTTTAAATTATTTTTAATCAATATGTGAAGAGGCCAAGCTCTGCCATATGTTACTCACCATCCATTAGTTGGTAGCTGGTCATTAAACTCTCACTAAGGTTTCCTAACTGTGACTATTGTGGTGATTTTTTCTCTCTTTCTCTCTCTCTCTGTAGAGTATGGGCAAAGGGGAGCAATCGTGGCAGATTGCCTTGAGGACAATAAAAACTCTCATGTAGTATGGTTGTTTGTTCAGACACAAACAATAGAGACATTTTGCTATTACCATTTGCCAGCTATCAAGGGGTTTCGAGCCCCCTCCCCCTTGGTGCCTACAACTCAAAACAGATGCAAAATCTTTCTTTTCAGTCCCCTTGAAATGACCTGTGGTGGTGCAGTGTCATTTAGAGGAGAAATTATTGGAGTGAGAGTGGCTGGTAACAATAGGGGCCTTGTGCCAGGCACATGACAGAACAGTGAGGGGGCTGTTGGTGACTTTATTGGGGAGGAGAGCGGCGATCTGGCAGGTGCTGCCATTGTTAAAGGTCCTTGCTCCTAGACAGTGGTCGCAGATGAGTTCATGTCACTTTGTTTGAGCTCTTTGCGCGGGTTCAGTGAAGTGACACTGGTCAAGTAGCCGATCCAGCTTTTTTGATCTCCTTGGCATGGTCCCTTCTGTAACATAACCCTTTATTGCTGAGATATGTCAACATGCTTCTGGGCCATATGGCTTCAAGCTAGAGTAACTTTTATGCTCTCTGAAAGGGACATAATAACCTAATGTTTGCTCTGCTGGTGCAGCCCTGGTCCTCAGTACCGACCCTGGTGTTATTCTGTGGAGATGCCATCCAGAAAACCAGTCCCAGGGTGTTGATACAAAATAGATCCATGGGTTTGGTGCTGAATTCGACAATAGCAGAGGTTGTTGGTCTCCACCCCAAAGCACTGCCTTGCTTACCTGCATTTAGCTATGTGCTCTCAGAGTGTTTTCCTTTTGATCCACAGAACCGGGATTCTGGTGGTGGGATTGCAGCAAACCAGGGTGAAGAAAGTTTAAATTTACTCACACTCACGAGAATAACATGAGTGGTGTTAAGCAGGGGAGGTTAAACACACTGAAGTGAATGTGTTAATGCATTAACTTTACCCGTGCCGTCCCCTTTCTCAAAGCACCGGGCCGCACCATAATGGCTACATCTGCTTCTGTTGAACATATTGTTTAGTTCTAGTTTTTTTGGCTCAGAGAATAGAAACTGGTCTTTCTGTGGGGAAACAAAGAATTTGTTTTTGTAAATTGCCATTTTTTTTTTTCCCCCCTGAATAAATAATGAAAAACCTGGCAGATTGAACAGATCAGCCATATGGAAACTGGCAAATTTTAGCCTGCTAAGGATAATTAAACATGGATGTTACGTGGTCTAATGAGATACATGTTTGTGGTACAGGGGAGGACCAGCGACACACAAAATGAGGAGATAGTGCTCAGAAAGAGAAATTACATCTTTAGGTTTTGAACTGCTGTCAGATGAAAGGCCTGAAGTGTCTTTGGAAGTGGTTCATAGGCTGGGGGTAGGCAGGACTCGTCAAAACAGTGG
The DNA here is from genome assembly GCA_013400515.1 of Erpornis zantholeuca. Taxonomy (NCBI): domain Eukaryota; kingdom Metazoa; phylum Chordata; class Aves; order Passeriformes; family Timaliidae; genus Erpornis; species Erpornis zantholeuca. Next base: position 127,705 of record VZTN01034536.1, on the reverse strand, counting down.
TTGCACATCCAAAATTGGCAGATCAATTTATAAAATTCCAAATAAGGGATAGTTGGTTTCTTAATGAACACCCCAGAGCTGTGCTGATGCATTAGGAGATTGAGCAAAGACTTGGTCTTAATATGTGGAGGAACTCTGACCATGTAAAATCATTTGTGCTGTGGATAAATGTTGTTGTTCTTATTAGACAAGTTTGCCAACCTCTCGATTGTCAGTATGTAACATAAAATCAATTTGCAAGTAAAGGTCTTGAAAATTTGACACTAAAATGGACCCATAGATGTCTTTAAAAAAAATAACATGTTGGAATTACTGTAATTGCATCAGATAGAGAACCAAACCCCAAAAATAACCACTAAAGATAACTTTTCAGGAAAAGAAAACTATGTAACTCTTGCTAGGAACAATGCTAAATCAGATATTGCAGGTCTTTCAAGATATGACTCCTCATAAAACACCATGGTGGAAAGCCTTCTGAATTCCATCTATTTTGTCGACACCCTACAAATTTACCATATTTTATCAGATATTTTAAATGCCTACCTACAGGGTCTTCCTAAAAGCTGATGAGTTCTTTGGTTAGGATGAACAGGTACCACAGAAAAGAGGTAGTTTCTAGAGTAAAACCTGGAATATGGGCTAGGAATATGTTAGGAAAAGGCCACAGAATGTTTGGTATCAGTGTAATGGGAAAGGACTTGAGTATGCAACCAACCTTGCCAAACACTCCACAAACAAACAAGAGCTTCCCACCTCATCCCCCAAAAATAACAAGCAGAAAAGCAAACTGAAAACAAATCCAAGGGGGAGCAGAGGAGGGCAAATGTCAATTGCTAGAGAATATCCCTAAACTTCCCAAATTGCACTATTTGTAGTTCTTGGATGAGGGAAAAGTCCCATCTCTGCATGTGCTACTTGCTCACATTTTGATGGAGTAAAATTCTGCTTTCTCATCTGTGTTAGAAGCAGTAAAAGGAGGGAGATCACTGCCCAGATGTGGGGAGGTTTTCATTGGGTTCGGTAGTGCACTCTGACCCTTTGGATGGCAGAGCCAAAATCACACAGGGAAATGAGGGCACATTGAGCCCAAAACTCCACACATTCAAGAAAGGTTGTTTGGCCAACCTTAAGTCTGACTTTTAAGGCTGTCTGAATTTTGATTACTTGATTTTGCCATCCTTTTCACATCTCTGTGTTTAGAGATTTCCATAACCTGGTTTCCGTCTCTGGATACTCTTAATATTCTCAGGGTTGTCTGTAAGCTTTATCATAAATAACATACAAAATAATAAATGACACACTGAGCTACCTAATGCTGTTACCAGCAAGAGTTTGGAAACAGGTCATCTTATGGGGTTTTTATTTCCACACCAGGGTCATGTATCTCAGAGATAACAATGGCAGATTAAGGTCCATCTCACCGTGCTGAGTGCACAGAAATCATCCCCAGGGCTTGTGAAGCTGAGAGTATTTTGACAGTACTCAATAATCACCCCTTATTTTAAAGTAGGAGGCAGTAATGAGGCTGAAGGATGGCAGAGTTTACTTTAAGGGCTTCCATTTTAAAGATATTGTTTTTCTTTTGTAAGCTATGTTCTGATAATTTTCCCTGAAATAGAGATTATATCCATTAGATGGGCTCACCTGTGATTTCCTCTTTGTCATTAAGTAGACTTAGTTACTGTGGGGAAATAACGTAGGAATGCAAAAGAAATATATCACTTGTGCACCTATGAAATTATTTCTCTCCATTTATCAATACAGAGTCTTGCAATGATAATGAATTTGTGGTTTCTTTGGCTCTAGGATTTATTGAAAAGGTAACATCACTTAAATGACACTTGGTGCAATACTCTGGTGTGATGTGTATTTGAACCATTGTGTTTGATACAGCAGAAGCTACAATTAGCTCACCTTATTAACTGTAACCAGTAAATATTAGCTATAAAATCTAGTTGATAAAAATAATACAGATTTTTTAGTATCTCTGCAGAGTTTTTACTTTTATTTCTTGGAAGAAACAAAGACATTCTTCCAATGCCTGTGTGCAAAGTTAATTCAAGTAGAGGCAGTCACGTACGAATAAATTACTTAAATTATTTATTCTTGGGTATATGTATTTTGCTCAAACATGAGTTTGTAAATACTTGTTTTCGTAGACCACAGTTCACTCAGGACACTGAAGTTTATCTCAGTGGAACAACAGAAAAAGATAAATGATATGAAAAACTTAAATATCTCTCTTAAAAGTTCCTAGGCTGGAAATGGCTATCCTAGAAGTTATCTTTTAGGAACATGGCACAAGAAGTCTGAATATTATCACAGTAGAACTTTATCTCCAGGATAAGAAAATGTGATCAAACCCAAGCACATTAGCAGCCTGCACAGGATGGTGTAAGGCACTGGGGGCATCCTCAAAGAGTGCTTTGTACAGCAAGCAGCATCAGGCTTTTCATCTGGCAGGCAGGAATCTGTGCTGAAGAGGATGAAACTGTCGGGGTTTTTTTTGAAATCTAACTTTCTTTCTTATGCATACACCCTCCAAAGCAGGAAATATGAAATGGTAAGCCCCAGCAGACTTTCTTGTGTTAAAAAAGCAGAACTGTGCTCATTCGTATCTGATAAAAGTGCTGATGTGTGACTGGGTAGGTAGGATAGGTACCTGTTAGGAGCCATGGGTGGGAACAGCCCCCAGAGATCTGCTTTCCCACAAGGGCCACCCCTGGCATCTTGCTGAGGGGAGAATCAGGTGTCTCACCTGCAACACGTTTGTTCAGAAAGGAGAATGAGAAATACAGAGTAGTCATGAGAGCAGTGCCTAGAACATGGGAAATAAACACTGAGGAAGGTTGTCAAAGCTTGTTGATGATGAGAGCTGGACGTCTCCTACACATTTCTTTGGTTTTTTTACGGAGTCATTGCAGGTTCTCTGTCTTCAGTTGACAATGGTGAGGGTTTAGGTGGTTCCCCTGTGTGAGAAATCAGGTGCTCATGGGGGATTTCCTCCTGCAGTTGCATCTTGTTTTGCTGAGGAGTAAAACTGTACAAATAGGACTGAGGGGACAAAAAGAAATCAGGCCACAGCCAAAGCTCCAGGAAAAGCATTCAATGAGTCAATTAAAACCACTGTTGGGATGTAAGGCAGATATTTTAAATGGTTTGGTTTATTAAAAAAATATCCTAAGGAATTACTATTAATACAAACGATCAACTATTTTAAAGGTCTGTTTTTGTAGCTGAAGGGGAAGAACAGTGGCTCTTTTATTATGGCAGGCTAGCAGTCCTGGGAATACTCTCTCCCTCTTCTGCTGGGCACAGAGTACGTTTGAAGAGATGATAACAGCAAGGAGCGTATCATAGCTTTATGATCACTCATCAGCTTTGGGGAGCCTGTGAAATGAAAGGCCCCCAGACCAGCCAGGGTTGAAAGGTTGAGGCTATAACCAGACTTTTTGTTCCTGAGACGGCCAGAGCCCTTGCTGAACAACAGACAACTGTGAATAGATGATGGGCATCTTTGCTTTGTTGCTGCTCCCCGGTTTAAGGATACTCTTGTCCTCCTTCTGCCCCTTCTAAATTTGACAAGTTTGCTTTCAGCAGATATGACAGGCGCTGGTGGGGGTCACTGGCCCAATTCCACATTTCCACACTTGGCTTGCTCCAAGTTCACTGGCCTGAACTAATGTCTCCAATGGAGGTCGTACTACTCAACATTATGAGTTTTTATATATTAAACATGCATTAGTGGGTTTACCCTGCTTATCTGACAGCTGTAGAAAAATAAAGAAAATTCAGTTTGAACTTTAAAAAGCAGGGCTTAATTTATGTCCGCTACTTTTGTTCCTCCCCTTTTTTTCAATTGCCAATTGCAAAGCTCAAGGGAGATAATAAAATGGAGGAGCTGCTACTTTATACTTCCACGTGCTTCCTAGTGCCTCTGCCTTACTGGGTGAGCTAAATCTAAAACTAGGAAAAGAGTTTTCAGATGGAAATTTGATTAAACAATGCAATCATCTGTCTCACAATCTGTTTTTTTATAAGGAAAGTATTTTTTTTTTCCAGGGGGAATTTTCTTTCAGAGGGTTTTGTATGAAAAGGCAGACGTCATGAATACTGATGGGAAGGGCTCAGTGTTTTGTTATTTCTGTTTAACAAAGACAAAATGCTTTAATAAAATCAGAAAACACAGATGTTACTTTGAGTATATTTTGCATCTTCTACTTTTCTTTCTTTTTTTTTTTAAAGTTGGGAACAATCCCTCCCTCAGACTGACAATAGCAGCTCATGACAGACAAAATTAGCAGCTGGAAACTTAGCCAAAAGTTTAGGCTTTTTAGTATGTTGTTATTGTTTGGGATTTTCTTAGATGGTGAAAGGCACGCTTGAAGGAAGAGGCACGGATGAATTGAAAGCCCTCGTTTCTCTCTCTCAGTACAGTTTGACTGGGTTTTAGTTTTTATAAACAGTTTAAAATGGGAAAATGCACAACTCTTTGTTTAGAAATTAGCCCATTGTGTCTTTCTCTTTTTTGTGTGTGGGCACTTCAGAGGGAAGTTCATGTGGTTTGATAATATATACTTTTCATACTCATTTAAAAATGCTGTATTTTTATTAAATAAAAAATCAGTTTCTCTAGGTCATTGAAAAAGCAACACCTATCAATTTCTCCTAAGTAATCTCTGTTTCTTGGGAGGAAGGAAGAGATACTGGAGACACTTTTCACCCAGATTCGTGATTAAATGAGTAAAGTGAATTAATTTACTGTTTGCTCAGTAACTCTGAGGTATCATGGTTGTTTTAAATTCTGGGCATTTTAGAGTGGCAAAGGTGGCTTTTAGAGCCTTTCCAGGGTCCAGAAAAAAAAGTCTCTTGTCATGACAGTGTCTTTTATCTTCTGTGCTTACTCGTCACTCTCTGCTCATAAAAATGGACACTTGATTGCCCTTGGGGTGCCTGGAGTTGGGAAGTGACCATGGCTGGGGATTCCCTCCAAGGCCACCTGGTTGTAGGAGCCCCACTTTCCCTGGGACCAGGAGACCACATCCCCTGAATTTACACTTTGTGTGATGTTTAGATGCTTCTGAACACAGCAGAGGAGCAACCCTGCAGAAGGTGGCTTTCCATGGGATCTACCCTAGGTCTGTCCAGTGCTAGTTTGGGGGTAAACATGGTATTTTTTGTTTTCCTGTGCCTTTGCTGCATCTTGGATCTCTGTGTTGATGGGACTGTACTTTGGAACGGTGTCTCTTGGGATGATGGCTTCTTTCCCAGCCTCCCACCCTCACTCCCTGTAGCTGGGATGAAATACAGGAGATTTGGTTTTTTCCTAGTTCAGACTCAGTTGATTGGTTTTTTTGTTTATTGGTTCTTACCTATGTTACAGTCTTAGAAGATGTGAGTTCTGCTAACAAGGTAACACAAGGCTAACAGTGGTGGTTCTCTGGCTTTGCAGAGCTTTTTCAAGGACCTTTGGTCCAATAATGATTTGCCACCTAAATTATTTTTTAGGTGGCAAATCATTATTGATTTGCCACCTGAATATTCTAACCTCTAAGTTCAGCAGTGCAGATTTTCTTATCCAATTATAAGACATCAACGAAACTCATGAAGAAGAAGGAAGAAGGAAGTGAAAAAGAAGTATCCAGCCACCACCCTAAAATCTCCATCTTTACAAATGTGTATTACTATATTCAAAACCTTAAATCCCTAATTTTTCACCCAGTGACACCACACCTTCTATTCAAACTACACACACATGATTTTAAATTCATCACTCAATTTTGGAAGCCTATCCCAAGGCCTCAGATTAAATGTAGGGTTCTCTTGTGGATCAGTGCCTTCCAGTACAGAGAATTCAAAATTCTCAGCCTCCAGGGTTCCAACAAGTGTCTGCTTCAGAGCTGAGCTATGTTTCACCTTAAGAAAATAGATTTTCTGTTAAAGAACAGTGGATTTAGAGGCAGGATTTTACCATTTTCCTGGTTTTCCACAGGTATGTCTCTCCTTTGTTCAAGATACCTGGGAATTTCCTAATGAAGCATGGCTTCCCAGCATTGCTGGGTGGTCAGTCAGTGCCTGTCCAGTGTATTTGTAGATTGATTTTTCCCCTGTGCTCACTTTTGTTCTTTCAGGATATAATTTCTTCAGAGAACATACTTATGGGTTCATGCTGGCTCTAAGAAATTGGGGAGGGTACCAGGAAAATCCACCCATCTGAAAACACTGAAAGGTAACATTATGGTCAAACCAAAGTATTAGGATTTGAGAGAACTTGGCTTCTCTTTTTTTTGATGTCATGTGGGTTCAGATGTTCTCCAAGTACATGGCAGTGGAAGGGAACACCTTGTAAGGATTTAGCTTTATTGCAGGACAGTTGTAACACCTCCCCAATGCAGCCAAAAAGAACATGTGAATAAGAAATGGTGTTGTCATGGGAAGGGATCACAGAGAAAAAGGGGAAACCCCACTGTCCTCATTCCATTGAGAAAGTAAACCAATGTCATGTTCTTGTGTCAGGCAGCCTAGCTTGTAAACATTCCTTCTTAGAGAAGGTATGTTACCTGAGATAGATATAAATCAACTGAACAACCAGATCTGATTTCTAAGAATGTTCCCTGAAATACTGTGTGATTCCTTGTGTGCAACTTCTGGAATAGCAGGGAGCTGATTGCAGTGGTAGAAAATATTATATATCTTCTGTGTCTACCCACATATACTAGATTTAGTACAGAATCACTTTAACAAGGCAAAATGGTTTCTAACTCTGAAAACTGTGGCATTTACTTATTTCAGTCTAATTTTTTTTTTTGGACTTTGTGGAAACTTGCTCCCAAAATGTTTCCAAAGTGCTTCTTCATATGTAAACATAATTATTCCTTACCTGTATTGGAGTTTCTAATGCAGGAGAATCTTGCTATTTTAAGGTATTCCTCCAACCCTTAATATGCAATAGAGCAGTGTTAGAGAACCCAGACTTAATGGTGAAAGTAAGGTGAGCTATGAGGCCTGTATCCGTGGCTGAAAACTGAATTTTCAAAGAATGGACCTTTTTCCCTGGGCCTCTGAGAGGGTTTGGAATATGATTGTCCACAGACTAGCAGGATTCGGGGGTGGTAGAGGGAGAGAGAAAGGAGGCTTTGACAGAAATGCAAGACAAGGAAAATATTTTGCATGTTTCTGCATTTCATATGCAGAAAGGATGGTTCTTGGTACTGTGAAACACTCAGTACTGGGGTTTCTGGCTTTCCCCCCAGCTTGTTTGTCATAAAGGCCATTCCCTATCACTTCCATGTGGAAGTGTTGCTCCATGCTGGTGCCTGTGCAAGGGTGAACGGAGCAGAAGAGCCTAATTAAAGCTTCAGGGACTAACAGAGCAAATGTTAGTTCAATGATACAATTACAAGTCACAAAGAAATTGGAGCAGACGCCCCAAGTTTTATACATTTTTGGCAAAGTAAGTGGGAAACTATGTGCTGAAGTGAGGTCAACAGATGGAGGAAGAGAGGTGCAGGAGGGGAAGAAAGCTACATGCCCATGGGCAAAATCAAAAAAGCCCCCCAAACCCCAATCAAACAAACAAAAAGAACTAAAGAGAAAAACCTTGGAAGAAACAGATTTTTAAACAAAGTTTGCCAAATAAGCAAACTTTTCTCTTTTTTTTTCCCCTTAGAGCAGATGCAAAGTGCCTTTTCAGTTAATTTTGGATAGAAATAAATGAACACATGCTGTGCTTTAATAAATCTTGGCGCAACCACAATAGGGAAGCTCAGACCCTGGTGAACAATTCTGTGTTGGAGTTTGGTGACACTCACCCAGCCTCTCTGTGATCTTTCCTTTTCTCTGTGTTCTTTCTCCTGTGCAGAAGCCTATTTCCTGCCCCCCTACACGAGGACACAGCCAGGGCAGGTCGATGATGTCCTTGTCATCTGGAGAGTACCTGGTGTTTCAAAATCTCTTCTTCCAAATGTGGGGCTGGGAGTCAGAACTCAGCAGCTCAAAATCCTGACCCCATCGTGGAAAATGGTCCTGCTGACTGACACTGGGCAAAAACTTTGTATTTTCAAAATTCTTACCTAGCCTTCCTTAAATTCCTGCTCAGGAATTCAGCTTCAAAGTTTCCTTCTTAACTTCCTTCTTCAGCTGCAAAGTAATCTGGATTTCATAAAACCAAGAATTGGTGCAAACCTCTGTGAATCTTTGTGTTGCCTTTTATGAAACGGGGTAATGCAGTCACTGACATTATTCCACTCTTTCTATTTTGGGTTATTATTTTTTTTGCTTTGAAAAAGCATGGTGATGTTTCATAATAAGTTTGCATAACCATGGAGTTCTGTCTCTGGATTTGCTATCCTCTCTTCTCAACCTCCCAGCATTGTGCTGTCTATTGTTTATTCTGATTATTACTATTTTTTGTTGTTGTTGTTTTTATGACAGGGATCAGGAGTGAAATGTAAAGACCAGTGGAAAAAATCCCAGACTTCAGGAGCATCAGGATTTTATCCTAAATATTTTTATTTGGCTGGCACCCTTGGATGATTATGATGGTGAAGATTATTATTATTATAAATAATAATAATAATAATAGTAGAAGTTAACAGGTATCATGCTCTGATACCTGCCAAGCATTCTGGATAAAGGATTAATACATTTGATAAATCTGGGATGTGTTATCATCAAGCTCTTATAACAGTATCTCACAAGGAGAGAGTGCACAGGGGAAAATTATCCTGACTGAAGATGTGTTGACATTGGTGAACCTTACCACCTTACCACATTAAAATCACACATTTAATACAAAACCCTATATTTTAGTAAAACATACAGTTGGCAAATTCCAGCTGGTCCTTT
>VZTN01034536.1:0-117427 GCA_013400515.1 Erpornis zantholeuca | reverse complement strand
TCCTTTTGGTCCTTTTTTTTTTTTTTTTTTTTTTCCTGGGCTGCCAGAACCTTTTTGGAGAGCAGCTTTCACACAGAGAAGAGATTTAATGTATAAATTTCACTATGCTTGCAGCAGCTGGATTCTGTACAAATCCTGTGGTACATGGCTCAGAGCTATCCAGATATCCAGACAGCACAAACAGAGAACGTCTGATCCATGAATCTTCCAGGTGCACTACTGTGCTTTCCAGAAAAGGCTTGAAAAATTCTCTCTGTTGTGTGAGTACTTTGCAGCTGGTCCTGGAGGTGACACTGAGTTGCCTTGCTCAAAGGGAGGATTTTTTTGTGAGCTAAACCTTCTGCTTTGCTGAATGGTTGTGGCTGAGCTTCTCCTTGATGCTATTTTTGCAAGAGATCACTGTTTACTCTGTTCAAACACCTATGGAAAATGTTCAGACACCTCTTCTTTTGGAGTAACTTGGGACACCCCCGTTGATGGTTGTGCTTGTTGGGGATGAATGCTTTGATCTGGATGGAGATGAATAAAAGGTTTGGGCTGCCACAGGGACTGTGGCACACACAGAGCAGACTCTCAAATGGAACATATTTTTCCACCCCCAGAATCCCTGGAAAACTCCATGAAATTCATGTCTCTGGAAACTATTTGGTCAATGTGTGCTGTAAAGTTACAAATGTGAGCTTGTGTCATGGAAAGACTGCTCCTCTCAGTCAGTGCAGGTAACCAAACCCCCTTAATTTGGCTACTGTAGAATAAATTGGCCTTGAACATTTTCCTCCGCATGGTACACACAGCACCTGACCATAGACCTGGTGTCAGGCTCAAAATAAAGCATTTCTTTTAATCCTTTAATCAGGATAATACCAGGACCTTGATGAGAGCTGAGAGGAACAATTCCCTCTTGGTTTCTCCGTATTTTGAAGCTGTCAGAGTGCACATCTGATTTGTGAGCCTGTGTGTGAATGATTATTAAGTTGTGACAGAGAATGGGGTGAAATATGGTAATCCGAAGGATGTTTAGGTTTAGAAAAAAAGTCAGATGTAGTTTTAGAGGCCTGAATTCTCTCTTTCCTTTTTTAGTTTGAAAAAGAGTAATAATAGTAAAATGCTCTTTGCAAGCAGAAAAATACCTCCAGTACACAGAGAAGAGATTTAATGTATAAATACTCCAGTTCAGTCTCCTGTACTCACATCAGACCATGTGTTTCTGAAATGGCCCTTGGCCCTCATAAATTTCCTACTGAGATTAGTCACAAACAAGGTAATTACTCATTTCTAGGCCAAAAATACGTGAATTGCCTGGAACTTAAAATAGTTGTGTTTACCTTTTAATTAATAGATTGAGCCAACAGAAATGAAACGCTTCCTTCTCTGACTGTGATTTTTTTTTTTTTGTGTGTGGGGTAAAACCCCAGTTGTGTTTGACTATCTGCACTACTTTCAACCTGCAATCCATTTTCTATAATTCGGGCGTTTCGTGTTCGGTGTGAGCAGCTGCTTGTGTGCTTTCCATTGAAATGGTTCATTTAAGACTGGGTTTAGTGCCACTGGGTTTAGTGGAGGTCAGAGACTCGCTCCCAAGAAATATTGGCAACCGATGGGACCAAAGGCAAACTGGATGTGCCAGTGATTTGTGCTGGCAATGAACAAGTGGGCTCGGGACGGTGCTGAGAGGAATCCAGGCCACAGTTCTGATAGTTCTGGGAGTGATGCCTTAAAAGGCTACCTAGAAACAGAAACCAGACAGGATTAAAGGAATAAAGGTGGTATTTATTCAAAAGGACTTCAGGTGCACACTTTGGGCTCCAGAGGTCCTGCCTCAGTGGATCCCAAAATGGACGCCCCTGGTCACGAGAGCTTCACACTTTTATAACAACATAAATTCACCAAGCAGAACCCAGCCAATGATGTGATTTCCCCCAGCTTGTCCCCCTCTTCCCAAGGTGTTGGTTTAGATTTCTTGTTTCTAGGTGTCCTTGAAGAACAATCTAGAGGTTTTGTTATGTCTAAGCACAGAGAACAGCACTTGGCAAGCTACAGAAAACTTCAGTTACACCAGCAGTACAGGATTAAAAAAATATAAGAGTTAAAACCTAAGGCATCAGGAGCAACGCCGTGCTCTGCCTCTCTGCTGTCGGTGGATGAACCAGGCACGAGTGGATGCTGCCTCGGAGGTGGATTTAAAAAGCACTCAGGCTGTGGCAGTGCTACATGGAAGTTGTGTTTTTATTTACATGCTCCTGATAGTTCTGTCTGGGAACACTTGTGTGTCTTGCCAGCTCCTCTGGTACCCGGTAGCTGTTCTGTCTTTCCACCAATGCTTTGCAGACTTCTGCCAAGTCGTTTCTCTTGTGTTATGAAAGAGATAAAAATAAAATGGGCTGGACCTTGATCAAGAAATGATTTTAGATAGAGCTTGGCAACAGCAGCAGACCCTCAGCAACATTTTCCATTGTACAGGCTCTCCCTTTTTGTTAACTGGGCAGTATGATGAATTGCTAGTTTCAGGTCAGGCTTCTTAAAGTGCAGAACAAAGACAATGACACTATGGAAAATAAAAAGGATGTCCAGAGTATTGAGTTTAAATTTAAATTGGTCTCTCTCAGAAAGCCAACTTTAGCAACAAAGATGGAAACACACCTCAGAGGGATATGGCTGGAGTCTAAGGAACAGGGATATCTTTCAAATTCACTGAGAAAAGTGGACTAAACCCTTTTTGTCCTATTTCTGAGAGAGATAGCAGCATTGTTTCAAAGCTCTTATTGTCATGCCAGTGTTTGTCACATGAACGCTATTAATCTGTGTTCAGTGTTTTAAATTATTTATCCTCAGTGATTTTGATCTTTGAAAATTGGGAGATGTGGATACAACACAGTTTTAAACTATATGGAATTAATATAAATTTGTAAATAATTAGGAATTTACTGGATCAAGTTACATAATATTGAGACCTCTCCTATCAAACCAGAATTAATTATGATTTTGAGTGCACTTCTCTGAGTGATTTTTTTGTTGGTGTCAAAACGTATAAAAGGTGATTACAAAATGTAAGTGTTCTTTCATGGCTCTTAAATCTCTGCTCTGTGGTGTGATAAAACATCTTCTTTCTGCCTGGGTAGGTATCAAAAACTCTTTGTCCCTTTTCCTGCACTTTATCCTGTGGCAAACTCCTGTCGAATTTGCTGCATGTACAGAGATTTTCTAGGTTTTTGGTTCTAATTGAATAAGGGAGTTTGAGGCAATTTCCTGGAGTTAGAGGAGTTGGAGTGACCATCTGTGGTGCTGAAAGAATCATTAACTTTCCATGGCCATTTCCACCCATTGTCTTCCTTTTAGGCTATCCATAAGGATTCCAGTTAGCAAACCAAATGGGACGATGGGTTGGGTTTTTGTGTCAGGGCAACACCTGTCCATTAAGAAGAAAACTGAGGCTTTCCACTTTTTCTTTGCAAGTAGATCAGTGCAGGACTGTCAGCTGGGAGCAACATTTGGTCAGTGGCAATCTGGTCCAGGCTGCTCTGAATCCATGACCCCAAACTGGAAGATGGTGTTTCCTGATCAGCCTCCCTCCTCAGAGAGGACAATTTAGACTGCAACATAATTTTGGGCTGTGAAGTAGCACTTGCAGAACTTTAATTATGCTTGGCTATAGTTTCAATGGTCTTTTTCTCACCACAGAATTCTCTCTCAACAGAATTCTCACCCACAAATAATTGTGGGGTTTTTAAATGAGTGCTTCTATCTGGTGTGGAATTAGGGTGTCATCAGAGAGATCCTACATCCTGATTTATTAATTGACTTCATAACTATCTGGCAAATTCAAGATAACTTTATTTATTATAAGTCTTTTTGCACTTCCTATTAAAAAGCAATTTGCTTTTCTTCTCAAGGGTCAGACAAATACTTTGCATTCAGTACCTGCATAGCTGATCTTTCTTTCCTCAGGAGCTGATGTGTCACTTGTGAATTTCTGCTTCATTAAAGAATTCTTCTTCTCAATTAATCCTTGTGTGTGTTTTACATGATTGTTCTGATCTTTGCTTTTGTCCTAAAATGTTGTTTGGTGTCCTGTGTTTATAGGAGCTGCTGTTCTACCACTGTGACATCTGCATTTCAGGAACAGGATTTCCTGTCCTTTCTGGGGTATAATTTCCAAAGTGGGCTTAGAAAAAGTGAAATGCAATTGTCACTTTCTCTCTACAGCACCTACATGGTTACGAGTGCTCTGTGGAAGTGGTACAAAGCCTTTCTTCCTACACAAAGGATTTTTCAATGATTCTTTTTTTTAAGTAATTCAGCGAGAACAATCAAAAAACAGTATGGAAAACATGGAGATGAAGTATTCTGTAGCAGTTATTTCCTCTGAATGACCAGTTTGGATGCACGCACAGAAACTTGGCAACAGAAGGATTTTTCTTGCAAGAATAATAATTATTATTATTCAACAACTTCTGTGAATGTTGTGGAAATGAATGGTAGTTGAAGTAAGGAACCCAGGAATGGCTTTTTGGAGCAACAGAAAAGCAAAAAGAGAAAAATATATCCCCAATTTAACCAATTGACTTGGTATCTGTCTGTCTTTTGGATGTTTGACTAAAATAATGAAGTTATACTCTGGGACTTTCAGAAAGTTAGACTTTTGTTAAAGGCTTTTGGTGAAGATGTGATTCCCTGTACTAAGGCTCAGAGAGGTGAATGAGATATTATAGCTCATTATTATCACATCCTGCACATGGAAAAATAAACACTGACTGGGGTTTTTTAATTTGCATTTGGTCTGCTTTTATTGAGGTCTGTCATGATAGACTGCCTCTCTTTTGTGTTAAAATATCACAAAAGTGATGCTTTTTTTTGAATGATCCACCTCAAGTGCTCTGAAGTCTTTTCTGGCTGAGATTAGAAAAAATCAACTTAGAAATTCAGAATAAATGAAGACACAGTTCTTTTTGGTGTTGGAACCAAACACAAGTGTCTAATTATTGAATTTTTATCATTAAACAATGCTTAAGACTACTCTCCCTTTTTCCATCTGTAACTTGTGGTAATTCATTTCTGAACCGATCTTCTATGGTGCATAGAATTTGACCCTTAATGCCAGCATTAGATGGACAGTGAAAGGCTCTTGAATTTTCAAAGTCTTCTGCCCTCTCTTCTTACAAGGCATCAAATTCCTTTCCACCTTTCCATTTTATTATTTTCTCTCTCTTTTCCTTTTTTTTTGTTTGTGTGTTTGATTGATTCATGCCTGCTGTCATTTGGCAGCTTCGCATTTCCTTCTCTTCTCTAGAATCTTTGGCCACATAAGTTATCTGCTATAAAAAGGCCAGAGCAGGAAAGCTTGTCCTTGACATGCCCCATGGAACTTAAAAACAAAAAGCAAACCATTTCCTATGACTTTGTTCTGTTGGTAATTGCTGTCGGAGCTTGCCAGGAGGAACAGGGCCTGTCTTCAGGTCAGGATGGTAAACTCTGGTGTCCTGCCTAGCTAAAGAAAGCTCAGCTTTTGTTTCCTGCAGAGTCTGAGAGCCAACATTGGGAGCAGGGGAATGGCAGAAGGGTGGGCAGGGTCTGTGTCCAAAATAGAGGAGTGCAGCAACCAAGAGGGAGCAGCAGGATGAGGAGCAGCCCCACGGTGTTTGGGAGAGGCCCTGTAGTTTCTGGTCTTACTCCATGACTTAAGGATTTGCAGCTTAAAACTCCAGGTCTGGACTTGTTGACTGATGTTGTGTCACTGTGAGGAAGTGACAGAACCACTGTCAGAGGGTCAGGAATAACTTAAATACAACAATCTATGAATAGTTTACATTTATTGTTGGATATTGTAAATCATTCATTGGAAACACTCCTTCCCTTCTAGAAACACAGAATTGTTTAGATTGGAAAAGACCTCCAAGATCACCAAGTCCAGTCTTTTCCCCCACCATGTTCACCACTAAACCATGTTTCCAGGTGCCACAATTTCATGGCCTTTAAATACCTCCAGGAATGGTGATTCCATCAGTGCCCTGTTACAGTACTTGACATCCCTTTTGGTGAAGAAATTTTTCCTAGTATCCAACCTACATCTCCTCTGGTACAACTTGAGACAATTTCCTCTTGTCTTACCACTTGTTAACTTGGGAGAAGAGACCTTCATTGTACCCATAGAGGATCCCTTCCTGGCAGGTCTGAGATTTTGGGCTAATGTATGCAGCACTTAAAGCTTGGGCAGACACTTTTCAGTCACTCCCTTTTCCCAAACCATGGTGAATTTTCTATGCTGTAAATTTGTAATATGCATCAAACCAAAAGAGATCATGTGTGTGGCTTTTATGACAGGAAGTTAAGAATAACTAATATCATAACTATAAAATATTGTTCATTATAGATCAGTACTTTAAGAATTGTCAACTAATATTATAACAATACTGACTTGTAGGTCCTTTTGATTTAGAGAAAAGGCTCACTGAAACTCTCTTTGGACCAAAGCACATCAGCTGGTGTTTGGTTTGATGTCACAAACACAAGCAGGTCAAAACTTGTGAGTCAGACCTTCCAAAAGGATGAGACTGACCTTGACATAGAGAGATTGTGTTGTGAATCTGTCACTTTTCTGGGCTTGAACGTTTTTCAGGCTTGGAAACTTGTGAGGGGTAGTTATTGTTAGACAAAAGGCCTCCACCAGGAACGATCAGAAAACATTAATAACCTCCAAGAAAGCTGTGAGAATTGATGCCAGCTATAGCTCTGAGTGACTTCTGCAGAAGCAGGGTCCCTGCAGGGGGGACACTTGGATGGCCAGGCTCACAGAAGTGGCTGCATGGAAAATTTTGCATACACAAAATTATGCTGTAATTCCCAGCTCTGTAAACTCTGTCCAGCCTGAGGGACAGGAACAGTGACTGATTTCACGTGAGTGATTCTGCTCTCACCTTAGATGGTGACCTCAGGGACAAGAGGATTGTGCCATGTACACCAGAAAAGCACAAAAACTAAATTTACCTTAATGTTTGGATAATAATATTAGTAAGCTCTGGTGGATTAGAGCAAGAGGAATGGGGAGAGGTGATAGCAATCTTCTCTCCTGTCTGGTTTATACAAGAATCACTTCCTTCTCTACTTCCCTGTTTTCTCAAGGTGCTTTTTTTCAGTCTTCTTTAACCACTGCTAATGAGGAAACTGCTTCCACCGCCTGTGTTGCATTTACACTCGGGATACAGGGCATCCAGCTAATGCTCTGTGATTGACTAGCCCTGTGGTTTTAAGGGAGAATTTGAACTTGCTGGGTTACATTTCTTCCCTCTCCAGGTAATGACTGGAACGGCTGCAATGAAGGCCTTTATCTTCTCGTAAGAATTAAAACGTATTTCCAAATTTATCAAGTATGTTCTTTGCTACAGCAAAGTTACTAAACTGGTGCCCAGTCACACTGGCAGGATTTTTCCTGTGTTCTAACACAGCTTTGAAATGCTGGTTCGCTTCAGGTAGGTGGTTCAGCACTCAAAAAGTGGGGATGATTTTCAGACAGGTGATTCTGTAGCCCTTGAGGGTAATGAATGTTAATTTAGGTCACACTCATGCTGATGAGTCTGTGGTTTGTAGCCTCTTCTCAGCCTCCATTTAACTTTGTGTTAAATTGAGGTGCACTTGTTATTTCTCTGGACAGATTTTTTTTTCTCTATTCACCAAACTTTTTTTTTTTTTCAATGCTGTTTTTGGTCTAAAGAGCTCCAGTTTTGTCTGTTCCAGTTCATAAATGAGCAGAAAGATCTGAGAGGTTTGGATTGAGTGCATTGGCTCTGAGTTTAAGCACTATTAACCTTAAGCAAGGCACCAGTCTCAGTGATATTGATAGGGTTACTCCCATGCCTGTGTTTGAGAAGGGCTCAGATGTATCTGGACACTGAGCTTGAGATCTTACATATTTCAGAAGAAAGAAGAATTTCCTGGCTGAGGTACTGCAAATTCAAACTAGAAATCTGCCACACTCCTTTTTAATAACCCACACAGTTTCCGATCTTTAATGTGTTACATAGTTATTTTATTTTGCTGGTCAGGTTTTACTGATGGGAAGCCCAAGGCTGAGTTCTGAAAGAAATGAAATTCCTCTTCCATTGCCTGCTGCTGTTCATTTAGGCTCTGTTATCTGTGGGTGTTTTGGTGCTAGAAGTATGGCATCACTGTGGGTCTACAGTGGCTCCCCTGTGCTGGATCAAGTCTCCTCTTTTTTTCTCTTTTTTTCTTTTACAATGGGTGAGATGTGTTTAATTTATTGTAGGAAACTCTTAAAGATGCAAGATCCTTTTTAGAGGCTTCTACAATAGCCGTGAAGCACTTATTTAATCCCATTGAATGGAGGGTAGATTTACTAGCTGGGCTAGACATTTTTGTTCAGGAGTCATCTTGGAGTACATCGAAGTTTAAAGATCTTTGCAGAAAACCCAAGGAGAAACAAAAGGAGTAAATTTTAAAAGGAACTTTGTCAAGGAGTTTTAGATGTTAAACAGATAGAAAAACCATGGTGGCTTGACTGAGACGAGTGTTGGGTTTGCAGAATCGTTACTGATCCGGTGAGACATGCTAATGAGGCACTTTAAATGCAAGTTTGATGGAAAAAGGGGCAATTTCATACCAAAGTGCAGCAAGGTTACAGAATCAAAGAAGGTACACTTCAGTTCTGCAAAAGGGGACAATGCTCCATTGTCAGATCCTTTTTCTTTTGACTTTAAACATGTTTTAACTACACTATTTACGAAATTGTACAATGTGGCTTGCCCACTGATTGAGAATTTATGACCAGAAACAAACCTGTTAGGGGAGAAAAGAAAAACTGAGTGTGATCCATACTGTAGCTGCAGAAATAGCTTGAATGAACTCAACCTGAGCACGGTGGGGGGTGCACAATATGGTTTTCAAGCCCAGGGGCCTGGGACCTGAGCTCGAATAGGATTTCGTCTTTCAATAACAATTTAAAATACAAGGGAGAGTGCTTGGAGACATCTGTGGCCTCTCAACCTGCGTTAATATAGATGTCTCAGCTCTGCCTTGAAAAGCCTCCTTCAGAACCCTGCCCTGTCAACCCATCCACCGTGCCAAATTCCTCAGATTGCATCATGCCTGAAGTTCACAAACATCTTGTTTTACTTCCAGCCATTAAAGCTGTTTCGGCAAAAATAAAGACCAGCGGCATCAGTATAGTTGCTCATGCTGCCACGGAAAATTGTCACACAAATCTTTGGCTTCCATGAAGGAGAATTGAGGCTCCTGTAGGAGATTTATGGAGCGGCTTCTGGGCGTGATTGCTGCACACAAACACAATGAAACAGCCTAATTTTTGCCATGCTGTTTCTTAAAAGAATGGACAAAATTCAGTTGCAGCAAAGGGCAGGCTTCCTCCTCCTCATCTGGTTCAGTAGAATTGCACTGGGTAAACTATAAAACATATTACTCTGCCTTGGTGTAACAGAGCCCCAGCCCTAACAGTTAAAAGAAATTTCACTTATGAGCCATTTTTAATTTTTTGTTTTCGAAACTGAGACCTGGCTGTGGCAATATATTTTACTATTTCACGTCTTGTGAAAGGTTGCTCAGCTGGGTTCTGATTTTAACCTCCCATTAGTATGGGTTCCCACAGGCACTCCTAGTCAGATTCAGAAACCACAGAACCGGCATAAAAGCCACAAGGTCACTGAAATGGAGAATCCCAACAGTTCCTTTCTCAGACCTCAAAAAAGAATTTATATGAGGTTTCAAATTTGCTTTAATTGTTCTCCACATTTCTCTGTTTTTTTGGTTTTTTTTTCTTTTGCTAAGCTTCTAGTTCATGTCTCGGTCTAAAGAGGGCTATCCCAATATAAAAGTTCTCTTTTTACACCTCAAAATGAAGAATATATGGTATCTCACTGAGCAGTCTTGTATTGCAAGGCCTACCTGCAAGATTTTGGTATTGCTCATATATTGAGCAGAAAGGTGTTATTTGACCATTATGTTGAAAAATATCCATAATAAAAATTAGTAGATTCTGTGTCAGCTGGCAAAGATTGATAGTAGATCTACAAACTCCTACAATGTGGCAAAACTTGTTCTTGTTTTGATCTTGGGTACCCAATTTAAGTTGGATTTTCACTGTGATTATATTTGGGATTCATCATATCTCCCCTTAATATGAAATTTGCATCTAGATGCATGTAGATTTTATTCAGGAATAGTTTACCACTGCATGATTTTCCACTATTTAAATACATCACAGGAGATATATATAATTGTCCAGTTTTATACATGTACTTTTTTACCATAGAAGTTGCAAAAGTCTAGGTAATATTAATAATAAAAGTTGAAAACTAGGTGGCAGTAATACCCAGCTGTACAAACCTCCCATGAGCAATGGTGGGATGACTCAGTTTTCTCAGGAATTCTGAGGGTGCTGCAGTCCCAAACTGAATGGCTCAGCTATTAACAGACAGGAAAAATACAGGACCAAGTGTTCAAATGGGTTAATTTACTTAATAACACAGAGCTAGTTACAGTCTAAAATGGAATAACAAGAACTGAAGTGAATGTTGTAGAACTAATTAATTCAAGCAAGCTTGTTTAAATATATATGTTAAAAGCAATTTCCTTCCTACTAGCAGCGAGTGACAGAAGAGGAGGAGCTGTGATTAATTCTGAAAATCTTGTTTCTCATGGTTGAGGACAGCAAATACTCTAAAGTCCAGGAGCAGGTTGCTGTCCATGTCAATGGGATGGGCATTCCACTTGTGTCAGAGCAAGCTGAAGGAGACACCACTAACACCAGTGGGATGCAGAAGGACCATTACTGGCTGTGATTGCAGGAGCTCTCTGTGAACATCCTCATTTATCTCGGAGGTATGGGCCGAGGCTGCAGCCCTGGAAGAATTAGACAGCAGTGAGATTTATTGGCTGACTTCATTGTTTAAATGCAGCATGCTGGCCTTAGATTCACACAATTTCATTGCATGTGCAGGGAAGAATGCGATGCCCTTTTCTGGTTAGCTGAGCTGCCTGTGTGGCAGGGCTGTGCAGGAAGGTTTGGGGAGTCCTGCCTCAGGATGTGCTTCTCTGCCTGACACCACTGGGAATACCTGATATTAGCTTCATTCCTATAAACTGTTTTGCTCTTTTAAAAAAAAAAACTGGGTCGCCTAGAGATTCTCAGAGCTGTCTGAGCTGCCACTTTGGCAGGCATTGCAGAGATTTGTTGTGTGTTTGACTTCAATTTATGTAGCTCTGTCTCTCTGACAAAGGTCTTCTGATATCTGATCCTTTTCCAAAGAAATAGTTTTGTACTTTGCACAATCTTGATGTGCCACGTTAAAGTCAGGACAGGTCAGTGGCGTTCCCACCCCTAATATAATCATGCTTCTTCTTGTTCTCCAAAGAGAAATATTAAATATGTTATAGCTCCTTCTTCTGTGCCACGTGTTGAGTCTAACTAGGATATAACAGTGATCTTAATGTCAAGAAATACCTTTTCCCAAACCAAGCAACAATAGGAAGGCAATTAATCTTAGCTTAGGGTTACTGGCAGGTACCAGTCACTGATTGACTTGCTAACTAATAGATAAAAATTAATGGTGATGTTTTTCCTTAAAAGAAATAGCTCATTTAACTTTCTAAACAACTTGATTTCCACAGCCTGTGTTTTCATTCTTCCCAACCCCGTCTTCCTTTGCATAGGAGTGAGGCCTTATCAGCCCAGTTTTTCTGGTGCTTTATGAAAGGTGTGATAAGATTATTTTATCTGCTTTTTTTTTTTNGCATATGTTCAAGTGTTCATGGTGTTAGGAAATAAATGCTGTGTCTTTCGTACCTGAGCCAGACCGACTCCAGCCTCTCCCAAACTAGATCTCCTGCAGGGATGGGAGGAGTTTTGGCCTACTCCTAATGACATGGGGAGTATGATTTGGGGTAACTTAGCAATTCTGGGGGTTGTGTGAGTAAGCACAGCTGGGTCCCAGCTCAAATTTATGCCTGTCTGGAGTACAGGCTCTTTTTAGTGATTATCCCCACCTTTTCAGCCAACTACATACACCTCCCCTCTACAGCTGGGAGCTTGCTCATAAGCACCAAAGCCATCCCTGTGAATTTTTGCCCATATGTAGTTTATAGGGTTAGAGTGCCCCTGATGATAGGCTTGTTCCTGCTCTCCTACAGGAAAAACCTTTCCATGCTGCTGGAAACATGGAATCAAAACTAAGGCATACATTTGTGGACTTTTGCCCTGGCAAGATTGCTGTCTTGTTTTGATGAACAGAGCTAAGGTCCTGTTGGGTATGATCCAATGTTTTAAACTTAAAAAAAAAAATCGATAGCTCTATAGTGTCAAGAGTTCCTGTTGCTTGTAAGAATGTAATATAAAACAAACAGGCTAAGCTGTGACAGATAGAGTTATCAGCAATTCAGAAAAGATCTCACTGTGACTTTTATAACATCAGAGATCTGCTGAGGGTAATTCACATGTACTGCCTTAAGGTCGTAGCACATTTTACAGTCACATCATAAACACTGGGATATCTCTGGTGGCTTTCATGTCTGTGCCTCTGCTTTTGCTTTTACTTGGGTGTTAACCAGATGACACTTCTGTCTCTCCATTTATTCCAACAGCCTCTCCAATGCCAAAGCTCCTGGTGATGGAAACTTTGTCTGAGAAAGGAGAGAAAGGCCAAAATAAATTCGGATGCATTTACAGGATTGTGTTCCCTTCCATGCCCTGTGCAATTATACCTTGCAGAAGTTGATGTGACATTTTCCTGCAGAATGTTGCATAACAAAAGGCAATCAAAGAGAATTCTCTGTTCTTCCTGGGAAAGGCAGCCAGGTCTTCCATACTTGCGGGAAACCAGAAGTAAATCATTAACATTAAAAATTTGGAAGTCAAAATATTACTTGGATCTATATATGCTGAGGGACAAGAATCCAAGTATGTAGGAAGGAAGATATTTTTCTGTGCACTGTTTTCCCAGTCACCCTGCATAAATCAGTAAAGAAAGGTGTCTCTGTTTCAGTTAGTTGCACATGTCTGAAGAAAATTAATATGCTTGCCTTAAAAAGCAACATATATCTTCACTTTTTGAACCTTCCAATGAGGCCAGAAAAATAATTTCCATGTCTGGAAGTCAAAGACAATTTTGCCTTTTATCTTGGTGGCACTGGGACTGAGCCTCAGCATTACATTTCCATGGCAGTCACTTATGCATTACATCAAAAAGAGAAATGGAAGTTTTCCAGCAAAAGAAATACTTGTTCCTAAACTAGTCTTTTTTTGGCCTTGGCCCTCTGAACATGTAGAACCATTTTTTGTGTGCACACAAATCTTCAGGATAATAAGCCTGTAAAAGCTTTTTTTTTTTTACATATGGCATAATGCTAAGGTAATAAACCAGTCAATGCTGTGAACAGAATACACTAATTGTGATGAAAGCCTTAAATATTCCAGGCAGAATTCTATTTACAGAAACATTCAAGGTTGAACAGCCTGTGGGACACATTCTTTTCATGGTCACTGAACCACTGCTGTCACTGATCTTTTTTTTCTTTTTGAGTGCTAGACACAGGTACAACAATAGTAGAGATCTAAAATTATTCAGATCCAAATGAGCCCTGTGTGACCTATTTTCCCTTTTGACTGGATTTACCTGTACCTGTCTGAAGTATCTTTACAGAACAATAACTAAGGTATAAGCACACTGTGCTGAGATGCAGTTTTGTGCCCATCTCTTTACCTTTACTAGCATTCCTTTGTAAATAAACACCACAATCTGATCCTGAAAACCTTCCTCACTCCTACTGGAATCTGGATTTTCAGGCTGGAGGATTATCTTTATAAAAAACCTACAGATAACATCAAGGAAGTGTTCCCTACTCAATCCATATAGGAAATGCCTTTTTACTTTTCTTCATTTTATTTATTTGTTTTTTTACATTTAGAACACAACTAGATTTTATTTGCTTGGATAATGGTGTAATTTAGCTTGTAGACCAGTTATGAGTGTTTAGAAAGTGCTAAAGACAACCAAAATCTTCTCTTCTCTTCTCTTCTCTTCTCTTCTCTTCTCTTCTCTTCTCTTCTCTTCTCTTCTCTCCTCTCCTCTCCTCTCCTCTCCTCTCCTCTCCTCTCCTCTTTCTTACAAGGTGTGATATGGCTCACACCATATCACTAAGTGACACAGTGAGTGTCACTTAGGTATCTAACCAATCTACCTCTGTGAATATCTTTTCAGAGCCAGACACTTGGGCAAAGGACTCTACCTTTGGAATGTGATGCTTTTTCCCAGCAGTCCCACTTCCATATCTGCAGCCACCCAACCCTGTCCTGTCAGTAGTGTGCAGCCTCCACACCACCCACAAGCTGCCTCTAACTTTTACTGCCTCTAACTGGGCACTGCTGCTGCTTTGGGGCCTTGAACAGCAGTTCCCTGCCAGAGCTAATGTGGAAGCAAGTGCCTCTCCTGCCTACAGAGCTCTCACCACTGTTCCTACAGGTGGAAACTCAGCCTTGTATGGGTTTACCATCACCTCATTGCCTTGGAGTGTGAGGTGGGTGGGGGCGAAAGCAGACACGGAGCAAAGTTCCTGCAGTGACTCTTTCCTGCAGAGTGCTTCCCCCTTGGTGTCAATTTTCAAATGGAAAATATTTCACGTGTCACCACGAAGGGGAGATACTGCAGGGTTGGAGAGCATTGCTCCCGAAAGCTGTCGTGAAAAAAAAATGTGTGTAATGAGGTTATAAAAATGGGGTTTGTATAAACTGCCCTCTTCTAGCAAACACTTCGCTTCCTATAATTGTGTGTGCTTTTGTTTGAACTTATCAAATATGTGATTGTTCTCCTTCTCCTTCAGGGAGATAAGAAATCCACCCTCCGGATATGCAGAATGATGTTGTTGTAATCACCCTTCAAAGGGAGATCCACAGTAAACAAATGTTGTTAGCCTGTCGCCTCTGCAGCTTCTTTCAGTGAGAGGCAGAACTTCCCAGAAAAAGGCTAGGATTGAGAGGGGAGGAGAAATTTAGTTTAAGAACAAGTAGGTAATTTTCCTTTCTTCAGTCTCAGAAAGATCACAATTTAAATGTCTGAGTAATAACACCTCAAAAATCCTTCTATATAATATTTTCTAAGCAGAAAGTGCTTTGCCTCAGAATAGGTTGACTCTTTGATGTTTGTCAGTGTTGCTATGGACCATCTGAACTGGAAAAGAAAATTATGCCTTAAGGAAAAGCACTTGGAGCAGACAGTGTTGTATAAGAGCAACAGGGTTTCAGAGCACGAGGTATGTAAGAATTTCACTGCTGCAGTTACACCTGCCAGAATCACATGGCCTCACTGAATCTGATATGCTGGCCAAGCTTTGAATTGCAGACTACAATTTATAGCTGTATGTTTTAGTGGGTTTTTCGTATTTTTTTTTTTCTGCAAAGATAAAATTCCTAAATGTCATCATGTCCTAGGATGTCCTAAATGGGATCATCCCTATAGAACAAAACTTTCCAGCCCAGTTGAACAGCACTAGCCTGTGAGTTTTCCCAGCCTGCCTGGTGTTTCCCCTTTGCCACAAGGAGTCCATCTCTCAATGGCATAGCTGTCTCTCTCCACCCTAAAATTTCTACAGTGGGACTCCTAAAAAAGGCCCTGAGTGTTAACAGAGGTGTGGTCACTTCCTGGACACAGAAGTGAAACAGGGCAGGGCTGAGCTGGTGCTTTATGGTGCTGAGGGTTTGATTCCTCCAGAGGGCTGATGCAGAGTGCTCCTAAGCGAGGTCAAGGATGAGGTCCAGGCTCCTGATGTAGCCATGTCCTCTCCCATGAGCAGTGGAGCAGGTGCAGGTTTCCAGCCAGCGTGGAGGCACCTGTGTGCTGGATGCAGCCAGGTTTGTGTCAGTGTGCAAGAGGCTTCTGCTCCCAGCTGCTTATTACCTCAAGGAATTGAAAGAGCAAAGTCCCAAAGCTGTGTGTGGTGCAAACCCTTGTTTGATAGCAGCACGGTCTCACACTGATAGAGATGCTCTTGGATTTGGTACCCACCCCCTCAGACTCACATGAGCTGGAGAGAGATCCCTTTAGGTCTGTTAACAGAGGGACATTCCAGGTTTGTGCCTCAGAGGTTTGGCGTGATTCCTTGTCACATAGTTTGAATTCCTACCCAAACCTGATCTGATCTAAATTCGGAAACTTCTGAGATTTGCTGATCCCTAACATAAACCTGAATTGGTAAGAGAGATCTTTAAGGTCGCACTGAAGTCAGTGCAGCCAGGCCTTGCGTAGGTCATGGACACTTAAAACCAGAAGGTGATTGAGATGTCACAGAACTTCCTGCATAGGTACTGTGGAAAGAGAAATCTTATTTATATTTTTTCCCCCACATTTATTTGAGCTCTTTCTGACAACAGCAGCTAAAAAAGTGTGGTAAATTAAATAGGGGAGAGGTAAACATTCAGTGTTACTGTCAGCTCTTACCTTCAACCTCAGCTAGAAAAGTGCTTCTCTAATTGCTAATTGCTGTTCATGAGATGTATTCATGGATTGCCATTCTGGGTGTGCTTAATCATAGCATCCTAAAGCCACCATTTTGAAGATTGATTATTTTTAGCACCTTAATTTTGTTATTGGTGCTCTACTCTTGGTTACAAGTCTTACCTGTGACCAAAACCTGTCAGCTACTACCAAAGGTCTCCTATTCTGAGTGACTGTCATTGCCCTTGCACACAGATCAAACAAACCCATTCAAAAATGTGAATCCAAGTTGATTTTTCTTGCCTTGGAAACAAAGGCTGACTTGTCAGAATTGTCTATAATCTCAGCATTTTTGCAGAACGTGCATGGATTCCTGTCCCTCAGCACAGTCCCTCCTTTGTTTGATTTGCTTTCAGATTTTTGATGTAGGTGATTTTTTTTCTTTTCTGCCCTAAGAAAGGTAGTTTGATTTTTCACCACTTCTTTTCCAAAGAATAAAATGGTCATCTTTTAAAAGTTTTCCTTGAATGATAATCTGTAGCATATTAACTTTTAATTTGCTGGAAGTTTTGCCATTTTTGATAGATCGTTGGCGATCATCTGAACTCTAAAAGATCATAAAAATTCCATTATTAATGTTTTTCTTCTAGACACAGAGTGCCTTCAAGTAGCTGCATTTCCCACTGAAGTCTACTTGCATGAAGGAGTATATGTGCAAATATCCATCCTCACAGAAATTCCTGAGCACATCTATAACCTCACCTGTTGCATTTAAAATTTTCCTGAGAATCCCTCTCTTTTCTTGCTCTCACTTTCTTCAAACAGTTAATGTCCATATTTGCAAAATTAACTTGCATAAGGTGTTTTATTCAGCATGGTGGTCACATCTTCCTTGTATCGAAATTCTTCAATTCTCTTCATTAGAGCAAGAGGATTTTTTTCACAGCTTGGATTTCAGATGCCTTTTATGGTTAGGTTTGCAGTGCCTTGTTTGCCTGACTACTGGCTGATACTGCAAAAAAAAAAAAAAACCACCTTGGGAGTACAGGTTGAATAAAATCCAAAGTATGTGGGAATAACCAGCTGGAGCAAAAACCAAATTGGCCAGTCATTCTTAGGAAACAATCAGTAGAAAGAATACAAGCAGTAGAAAGAATACAAGTAAACTTTGCACAGGGACATGGTTCAGTTCCAGGAATTCAGCATGCAAATATTTCTATCTCTGATTCAGGCTAGTGCCCATTTTCTTCTGCTGTTCCCTGAGTGAGGGATGCCTGAGGAACAATCCACGCTCAGAGAAGTTTTTGGGTGTTTCCATGCATGCAAGAATTGAGAAAATTACCGGTGTACACATCTTACAGAAGCATGGCCAGGAATAATTGTCTGTGGCAGCTCAAAATTCCTGATCTGGTTGCAGCACCGAGCTGGACCTGCTGTAGCCATATTATCACCTGTATCAGCTACAATCTGGAATGTTCTGGGAATTCTCCCATCTTCCCAGCCAGTTAAGTGAAAGGATTAATTTTTCCCTCTGAGAAACAGGGTTTAGTTCATACAAGAATTAAGCAGAGCCTCAGTAGCTAGGATGGGCAGGACAGGAACCACAATCACTAGAAGGACTTTCTGTTTCATTTACTGACCCAAGCCACAGGAATTCTTTCATTAATTTCTTTCTGTTCATACAGGTACCATAACAGGATGGCTGAGCCATCTTGAGCTAAGGAAATTAGCCTGTGGAGAAACAAAAAGTAGTGTAAGCTCAGAGGTTTCTGATTTTAGCTGATGAAAATGAGCTTCAGACCCGAGGTTGTGATTTATGCCAATTAAAAGTAACCCCTCGATATCAGAAGATATTCCACTTGGGCCACAAAAGGATAGAAAAAGAAGTAATAAACATGCTAATGGTCCATGCCACAACACAAGATTATGGCTCTTATTGTGGAATAAATAAGTAAATAATAATAATTTAACAAGTTTCTCTGTCCTCCATCTCTTACTTGAAATTAGAAGAAACAAAGATTCTACTGCAATGATTTGTCCCCTTCCTTTCACAGTGCTAGCTTGGAGCTGCCTCTTGCCACTCAACTTTATTACTCTCTTGGACTTTAAATTGGTTTCTTGTGAGTGAACCAAAGATTGCACTGACCTAAATGTCACTTGAATTAATGTATCCTTGTTCCAGTCTTTATTTTTTCTCTTGGAGCCACTTGGAGCTTAAATTACCTTGTATTTCAAGACTGGAAGACAAGGTCACAGCCATGCAAAGAATTAAAAGTATGGGGTGCTTCAAGTTTGCTTTCAGTATTTTGAGAGAAACAGGTTTGAGCACAGTTATCCCTGAGCTTGTGGAATAAAGTAACTACGGTGCAAGTGTTGCCTTAGGTTTTAACTTTTGTATTTTTCCATCCTGCCCTGCCCAGTGTCACTCTGCAGTTCCCTGGAGCTCGTTCAGTGCTGTTCTCTCATGCTCACACACACAGAACAAAGCCTCTCCAGCTCTCCAAGGACACCCAGACCCTCCTAGGCCCAACAACTGCAAACCACAATCTTGGGGACAGGGGAGCAAGCTTGGGCAAATTCCATCCTTGCCTGGCTTCTGCTTGGGGAATTGATGCTGAGATCCAAGTGGGAAGAACTCGTGAGCTGTCCTTGTCCATGTTGGGATGCACTGAGGCAGGAGCCTCTGGAGCCCAGAGTGTACCTCTGAAGGCCTTTCCAATCAATCCCTCCTTTATTCCTTTATTCCTGTCTGCTCTCTGTTTCTAGGGAGCCATTTAAGGCATCACAAGTAGTTGCTGTTACTATTCCATAAACCCACCTGCTTGGTGATGGATCCTCCAGAAAAAGAGAAGGGGAGTGATGAGCCAAGAACAGCAAGTAAATCAGAGCTGGAGAACTCCTTGGCCACTCTCTGCAGATGATTTTCATCTCATTTTCCCAGTGAACTTTCCTTTCCCTCTGCAGAGACCACAGCCATCCCCAGCCCAGCCACGTGGCTGCACAGGCTCCACACAGGACCCTTGGGCTGCTCACGAGTGATGGATTGCACCAGCTCAGGGCTGGGAGAATCCTGGCCCTCCTGGCACGGCTGGGAGCTGCCACTAGAAAAGCAAAGTATTGGTGTCCTCTATCCAGAAATACTCCTCGGGGAGAATAAGCACTGTTTTTAATCCTCATTTTCTCTGAGAATAGCCAAGCTGCTCCATTCTGCTGGTTACATGGTCATGGCAATTTTCCTGGAAAACGAAGGCTAGAGGCACTGTTCTAGCATAAGCAGAGTGTTTCTAGGAAGTGGACTCTGATGTTTTGTGGGATCCCTTTAATCCTGGCCTTTTTCTGTGTGCTCTCTGCCTTTTACAAAGTGCTTGGCTCCATCTTGCCTTGTTCTTGTAGCAGAGCAGTGGGGAGGATTTTAAACATGATGGGGAAATATTTGTGTGTGAACTAGTTCTCACACACCCTTGGATATCCCAGTGTTTGGAAAATTAGGGAAACTGGAAGGGGGAAAGGATGCATAATGTGGGATGCCCATGGTGGGGGTTAAATTAATGTAATCAGTTGTTGTGACAGAGAAGATCAGAGAGCTCTGAACAGACAGTGAACAATACTCAGATAAGTTAGAGAAGGAAACAGCAGAAAGTAAGGCCAGACTTCTCAAGAGTGGCCAACTCCATCAGAACACCAAAAAAATATTGATGTTTGGGATTTTGGCAGCAGCAAATAAAATCCTCTTTCATGATTTTCATAAGCAGAAACAGCAAGATACAAACTTCAGAGGAACAAAACAAAGGAGGAAAGAATTAGTTCCAGTGGGTTTCTATATTTAATTTCTGGATACTTTACATTTCATAGTTGTCCAATGTAATGTGCAAAAGATAAAATGAGCCCTACAACTCATATTTTAAATATGGTTACTCTCCTTAAAAATAGCTTATATTAATATTTGGCATAATTTAATCATACAATGTCATGGTTCCTGATCCTTAAATTTCCAAATACCAGTGTGTGCAGCTTCAGGAATGCAGAAATGTACTGTAATATTAAAGCAGGAACTGTTATTTCACAATTCTCTCATAGCTTTTTCTTCTATTGTCCTTCCACAGATCAGAGTGGAAGAAATTTTAAAAGAAATTTTCAACAGCTGCTTGTAATTTCTTACGGCCACTATAAAAGTAAACCATTAAATGGAAAATTTGAAGTGAAGAGATGCCCACTTTTATCTCAGTATTTTGCTTCTTAGGTGCTGATAAAGACCGGGAAATTGTCTGAAAAATTACCAAAAATCAATTCAATAATTTGCATGCTGCAATAGAAGATTATTTGCATAACCTCTTTTGCATGGAAAATGCTGCAGTGCTGATAATTCTGGGTGCATTGGGAGAATTTGCAGGACCTGTGCTGGTTTGTAATTTGCTGTGTGCCTGAGGTCAGGGTCAGAAGGAAGCTGGAGGGAACTGCTCCCTTTAAATGTCCTGTTTCTTTAGGAGCTGGGTGCTTCCAACATCTGCCAGCCTCAGCTCTAAAGGAAAGCCTCTTATGTAAAGGGCAGCAAATCCTGAGCTTCATCTAAAAAGCTGTGGGCTCACGAAACCCCTGAGCACAGCATGCAGGGAAATATGATGCTGCAATGCACATTACATCAGTGCTGCAGATACAGTACATTTGCTGCTGCTGCTGCTGCTGCTTCAAATTGCTGACTTGTAATTTTTGTTGGTTTTTTATTTTTTTTTTCTGGATCAACTGAGTCAGCAAGCACAGGGTGCTTGGAGTTGCTTTATTTCCACGGCAATTCTGCTTTCAAGTGGTTTGCAATTGAAACACATCACAGCATTTCCCGCGTTCCTTAGTGAAAGTCATTGTTCTTAGTCTTAGTTTTTGCTTCATGTACAGCTGCCACCCCTGGAAAAGGAGGAATCCTCTTTATTCATATCTGACAAGCACTTGGGGCTAAAAGTTAACAAACACCAGGACCACACTTGCCTGCACCAAATACAATCTACAGAAGCCATTGCAGGCTCCTTCCCTGTTGGATCTCCTTGGATGTGGGGTTTTTCAGGGAGTCAGCTTCCAGCAAAAGAGCAACACCTGGTCTTGCTTCATCCCCTTTCAAACTTCATCTTTGTTATCAAATGCTGCTTAAATCCAGAGAGGAGGGCTTGGAGTTCACTCTACTCCTCTGTTTGTAACATGAAGGATGAGGAGGAATGAGGTCAGGGCATGACCAAAAGACATCAGGGTCAGGTGCTGACTGCAGAGTTCCCATCTTCACCGAGCCACTTGCGGGTTCCATCTGGCTGTGTGTCCTTGCCATGTCTCCAGGTTCTTGGAGCCTAGTGCAACCTTTCCTCTTGGACAGCAGGAGCTGGGAAAACGTAGAAGACTTGTGTATAACATCAAAAGGGTTACAGCAGACAGAAGAGGCCAAGCTTTTGGAAGTCGCTGCTGGTGCAGACACAGAGCGTGGCAGCTTCGTGGGAAGAGAAAGGATCACTCTGGACAAAGGATCACAGAGGAAAGTGGAGAAACAGCTCATTGTTGTAAGAGTAATGCAGTAGAGCAGACAAATCTGCCAGTCTGCAGAGCTAAAACACCACTGATCACTGAAGCATTTTTAGGCAGTTTTGTTGGTCTTTTTGTAAAGCATGTGTGCAAAGTAGGTATGCAAATAATGCTTGTTTTGTCAAAATAAGAAAGCATTAAAGTTTGGTGGACACCAAACAAATATTTGAGAATATTCAGAAGTAGTTGCAACCTCAGGAATCACTAAACAAGTAAGTGTGACTCTAGATACCAACGTGAGGGGAAAAAGACTGTACATTCCCTTGGCAAAAGATGGGAACATATTTGTAAAGATGGTTTAAAAGCTTCTGGCATAGAGCAGAGCATAGGCTCAGAGCAAATATATTCCATACATCACTGGAGCCTAACTCACAGGTTGGCAAATGTCCTGCAGACTTGAGCTGGAGTTTTAAGTTTGTTTTTTTGCTTGGATATTACCTGGTTTTGTACAGCTGTCTCACTGCTTTCAAGTGTTTCCTGGTCGGTGTGATCTCAGCCTGTCTTCTCTCTTCCTCTGGGCTGCAAGCAGAACCCCGTGTCTTAAAATTTTTAGGGCAAGGCATGGAGGTCTTCCTGTTCAGCAAACAGGCTTAGAGGCTGAGAGCCTGGGGAGTGGAGGATATTCAGAGAGAAGCAAAGGCGCCCTTCAGATTTTATTTCTTTGTATGAAACGGGTCTGAATTCTCATCTATTTGAAATCTGCCAATCATCTGTAATATTGAAGATGGAAAATGCTTAGCTTAACCATGGTGGCTAGAAAAAAAAATAGATTAAATATGATGTGTTATATGTAATTAGCGGAAATTAAAGGCCAGTTGCAGTAATTTGTGTCTTTGCTTTCCTGGTGTTGATGTTGTTGCACGTTCTGGCCACTGTCGTTCGCAGAACGGTGGCCCAGAGGTGTGACAAAGAGACAGAGGGTGAGAGGTACCTGGGGAAGAAAGGGTGGGGGGAGTTTGTCTGCCCAAAATGTGTTCGGGTCCCCCTAAGGTCCCCCCAAGAGGGGCAGCAGGGACCGTGGGGTGATGCCCTTGCTCCAGTTCTCCTGGCTCCCGGGGGGTTCGAGAGGTGGCAGCAGTGACGTTCAGCTCTTCTCATCGTTTGCCACCTTGGGTGTTTCTCTGTGAAACACTAGCCGAGGTTTGGGTCAGGAGGATGTGGGAAAAGAGCTCTGGACAGTATTCCTTTAGTGGGAGCTAGATGGCGCCGTGGAATAATGCTCCAGCCTTTCACCTGGGTGTTCCAGGGCAACCCCGGCGCGCTCAGGTAGCACTTGGCAATGAGCGAGCCTGCGGGAATATAAACCCAGACCGACGGGAGAATCCGTGTCCTGGCATCCTCCTGAGCGCCCAGACTCTGCTGGGCATCGGCAGGGACTCGTCCCTGGAATTGTACTGCTGCAAATGGAGTCAGAATCCTGTTTTGGACACCGGGACCTGCCCCGCTGCGAGCCCTGTGTTTGCTCCAGTGATGGGCTCTAAAGAGACAGGTGACTGGGACAGCAGCAATCCTGCACTTGCATTAATATATCCAGGTGGGGAGAAGTACAGCTGCTGGTGCTACCTATGAAAGTTGTCCTTTTAAAAAGGTTTTTGTGTTTTAAATTTTTTTTTTTTTGTGTTATCATACGTCAAATAAAGCAAAAGCAAGGAACCTACAACCCTTAACTCCTCTGGCAACACTGAGATGTATTTCCGGTTTTTCAGGCTATTTCCCTGGTGGTGTTAGAGGATACTCGCCTGGAACCATCCAAACTTTCCACTGAACTACTTTTAAAAAAAAAAAAAAAAAAAAAAAAGTAAAGCACAATAGAATAAACTGGAAAGCACATCTCTGTGCATAAATGTCAGCACACTGCCGGGTATGGGATTTGTATTCAGACAAAGTCTTGCTCTTTCTTTTTGTGAGGGGAAAAAAAGAGTCTTACTTAAAAACAAATGGCTTATAAAACAATGCAAAGAGAGTTGGGAAGACCACTTTATTGTGAAAAACTGAAAATTCAAAGAGCAGCACCATGTGAGAACTCAAACAGCAGGCAGCAATGGGAGCAGCCATGGGACAATTTGGAGGATGATCAGTGGAGGCTGGAAAATGTTGAATGGGGGCTCGATACCCAGCTCAAGCAGATCCACTGAATTGTTCTTTGGCTCCTCTGAAGCAAACTGAGCGATAACCAGCTTCAAACTTTCCACCCCCAGCCCCTCATCATTGTCATTGGCCCCAGCTGCCAGCAGAAGGATGGATGAATAGCTGGCCTAGGAAATGGGCTATCCTTTGGCCTCTAGGGTGGTTGGAACACCGTGATGCTGTCACCAGTCTCAGCAGGGCTCAGAGCTGGAAATTCTGCACCAGACTGGGGTGTCTGGACCAGAGGGCTTTTCTGCTTTCCTCTCTGGGGTATCTGGTACCATTTATGAATGGAAGTGTCACTGGTGGCAGACCCAGGTCCCACCATCCCTGGGGAGAGGATTCTCTTCCCTGGCCCTGTTGGCTCCTTCCCACCCTCTGTCTTCTGCCCATTTCAAATGCTCAGCACTCAGCAAAGAGGGGCTCCCCAACGCCCTGTGCTGCCCTGACACAAATAACTGCTTCCAACATTCTAAAACAAAACAAAACAAAACAACCCCACAACAGCAACAACAACAACGAAAAACCCAATAAAAAAATACACAAAAAAAAAATAGAACTTAGACAAAATACCTTGGGAAGAAGCTCCCAAGGTTTGTTCCAGTAAATATAGAAGGTGAATGTGTCTCCTCGCTGATGATGTGAGGGGGACAAGACATTCATGAACGAGCACATTCTTAAAGCTTTACTTCTTCTTCCTATTTTTTTCCTGACATTTGCTGTTTTATGCTCTCTGGCAACCAGCAGAGCTCCACTGATGCTGACTTGCAGAGCCCACAGAGATACTAAGGAAATATTTTTCCTAGCAACAAGCGGCACACGAAAACACCAAGAATCGCTTCCCTTGCTCATATTTCCCTTCAGTTTTTTTGGTCATCTGGTGCTGAGATAAGAGCTGCATGGTGAAACCTGCAACTGGCTTGTGCTCTGTGGGGCAGTCTGGAGTGGAGGAGCACGTGGAAGTGTTCTGCCTGCGGAGCTGTGGTGCCGAGTGGGAATGCTGCCCGCTGTGCCCAGCTGTGCCAATCCCTGGCTGCTTATCCCTGTCTGGTGCTGGGGTACCCTCAGGTGGCTCTCCAGTACCCTCAGGTGGCTATCCAGCCAGGAAAGAGGTGCATGGCATCACCCTAAGGTGGCATCTACATCCAGGCTATCTGGGGCAGGTCCTTTGGGAGCGCTGCTGCTGCCTGAGGCACCAATTGCCAGAGAATCCTTCACAGGTGAGGCTCTTGGATGTTGCTCTAATGAGAATGTAACAATTAATGAGGGCTATTAGGAGCAGCTGCCAGGGCAGGGAAGGTCTAGTTGTATCTGTCTCAAGTGGATGTGGTGACTGGGAGCAGGCTTGAGTTCTAGAGCAAGCAGGAGAAGCATGGGAACTATGCCCTTCCCCTTTATGTCTGTGGAAACCTGAGGGAGGAAACTAGGGATGATGTTTCATCCCCAGGGAAGGATTTTTGTATTTATTCTCTGCTGATGAGACAGGGATAAAGTGTTAACATTATTTTACCAAAAATGTAGTTTTCTGGGATTGAATGGTCAGCTGTGTGGAGAAAAAGGCTGGTCCTGGTGTCTGCTTGGGAGTAACTCCCCCATATTCCCTGTCCTTGCTCAGCCATCCTGAAATAGCATCTGCAGCTGGGAGGGCAGAAAGGCTTTGTCAACACCAGCAAATCACCGTTCCTGCCTCTGCAAGGTCAGCTGCTGAAGACAACTTGTCCAAGACCATGACTGCCACCGGTGAGGAGCATGGAGGGTCGGGAAGCAGTGGGAAATCACACAAATCAGAGGGTAGAGTTGAAAGCATTCTCATGGCAGAGCCAGCCTCTGAATTTAGGGCCAACCTCACACCTACAGGGTGACTATTTTGTGAGTAACTTCAGTGGGGTTGGGATGGAGCCCAGGAGGTTCTTACTCATCACTTGATGGGTTACTGAGCAGGACAACATGGTCCTGTGTCATCAGTGTTTCCTGAAGTTGGCCTCTAGAATTTTAGAAGAATCTACCCTCTGGAAAAGCTCGATGGAGCAAACTGGAAAGCTTTGTCTGCAGTGGAACATTTACTTCTGTGGTCGTTTAGAAATAGTTTGCATAAAGATAGGAGCAGGTTTGTAAAACTGGTTTGAAAGTAGCATGCAGGTAAAAAAATATACACTCTGGGCAGACATACATGTCCCAGGATAAGAAACTGTCCTGCAGGCTGAAACTGGAGATCAAAATCTTATATTTTACCTGAATATATATCTACAATACAATATGATTCTTATAAGCTCTGCTTAGCACTTCCATGGTTCCCATGTTTGGACACGGAGCTGTTTTTTTCTTTTGTGCAGTGAAACTGCAAATACAGCCCAATTACAGAGATTTGACAAACTTGAAAAGAAAACCGAATAGTGAAGGATAAAGTTTTAAAAATAACCCCTCAGGGTTTTTTAAACTGAACTTGAACTCTTAACGGGTTTCAGATTTGCCAGTTGCTCATTACGATTTATCCGGGAATTGTACTGCAGTGAACATCCTAACGTGTAGGGACCAGATAGAAGACCTAAAGGCCCTATTGTGTGAGGAAGGACAAATTTTCTGGTTTATCCTTCACTTTGGAGAGGAAAACAATGTGAGGAAGTGGTGTGTTGATCAGTGTGTTGCACACATCGTGCTCTATAGAATGAGAAGCACAGGGCAGTTGCCTTCTGTCCATCCAAATAATGTTCTGTGGGTAGGCTGGCAAGGTGCATACCCTGCTCCATACTGTGCTTAATGGCTTTTTATTATTTATGTTCTGAATTGTTGCCGAAAGCTTCTGATTATAAATCAGGGTAAATCCAAAATCGTGTATTTATTTCGAGGCAGAAGTGGAAACATCCCCTCCTTGCAGCTAATAATAGGATCAGCAAATTGTTAAACAATTAAATTGAAAAATATTAATAATAGGTGCTTTATGGACGTTAAACAAAACTTCAATAAGCTTTCTGTTTTATTGTTTAACTGTATGTATGAGTCATAAGGAAAGTGTTAATGTCCAGGATCGGATATGAATCACATATCTGTGAACAATCTTCCAAGGGCACTGAAACCCCAAAAACATTTATTCTTCGTATTTAAGTCAGCTCTGCACTTGGAAACTGAAAGTGTATTCAAAGTGAGAGTTTGTTTATTGACCAGCGGAGGCTGCGCATCTTATTTACACAGGTTGATAATGAGGGGTGAAAAAGGAGGAAAGAATCTGGTGGCGCACGGGGCTCTGTGTCCCTGGGGCACGAATCACAAAGGGAACCTGAGCAGCACCAGCTATTAAATGCTGCAAGCCCTCCGTGACTTCAAAAGGAAAGCTCATATTCATGAAGGGAATCCATATGGCACCCTGTTCGAGAGGAGAGGTGCCCCCTTCTCTTAGAAGCTGACTCGCAGCATTCATTGTTTTGACTGCTTTTAGCATCGGGGTGAGAGAATTCACTCCAAGGGGAGCAAACAAATCGGGGGAAGTGCACGGGAATAACTTGGGTGTTAATTATGTAACGTATTGCTTTGCATCACAGGTAGAAATTGCTATCACTGGACCACAAACTCTCTGTGCTGGCTGGTTTTGGGCTTGCTAAGGGAACCAGGTTCTTTGTAGCGAGTAATCTCACCTGGTAATTATTTCCAATCACGAGTAATGAGTGTGTTTCTCACTACCTCTTCTCTGGAAAGGAAGGCTGAGTTGCCTGCTCCGGAGGAGGTGACTGCTAGAACTAATGCCCAGAGCTGCAGGCTACGAAAAGTTTCTGAGTTCTAGCTGTGGTTTAGGGGAGACCTCTGGAAATCTAGGTCAGCTCCTGATACTGCCTGACCTTGAAAATAATCAGTTTTTTTCTTGTCTGTTCTCCCTGCTGCGAAATGGACCCTGGAAAGCATTTGGATAAGTTGCCATAGGGATTGCCCAATGCACAACCCACCCTTCACTCAGCAAATTGCTGTTGGGTTTTAGCTGTGCTGGCAGTGCGTGTTTGATGCCATTATGGCACACAGCACGGAGCTGCTTTGGAGCATGGCTGAATCTGTGTGGCTTTTGCAAAGGTATGAGCTCATTTGCCCAGCTCTGCCTTGGCTTTCTCATAATTTTAAAATATACTTGAGTTTTAGCAATAACAAAAATTTTTATATTTCTGTGTGTCTGAGGTTAGTTTAACACTGCTGTTCTAATCTCACAAGAGCATAAAAATCTGTCAATGACAATGTTAAAAAGAAGCCAGAAGTAGATCAAACAGCTTGGCAAGGCTTTGACAGAGCCTGTGTTTGGATGGGGAATTCCTGGCCCTGTAGTCCTACCACCAAACCTCACTTCCAGATAAGAAATGACACATATTGGCAAAATGTGCTCCTGCACGACCTTCCCTGCTGGAGAGCCTGAACAGCTGGCTTTGCCACACAGGGAAACGTGACTTGTGCTCTCTGGAACTCAGGATGCTTGGGGTCACAGCTGGCACGCTCCTGCCCTTTTTGGGAGGCTACTGCAGCCACCTCCAGGCTGCCCCGTGGCATGGATTTGAAATGTTGTGGATACAAATGTGTGCGTGTGGGTTAACTTTAAATGAAGCAATGATTAGTGTTTTATTCAAAGGAGATTTAATTCAAGTGAGATTTGGTGGTAAGTGACCAAGCAGAGACACATCTGAAGCACAAATCTACAGTGATTTTTACAGGTAAACTTCATTTCTCAGCAACTTCCTTGTCTATCCAGCTCCTCAACTATAAATTTTTCTTTCCAGGTGTTAACATTCACTTGTTTAAAGCCAGGCAGATGCACAAGGTTTACAATAACAGAACCAAATACATAAAGAATTAAAAGTAGTTAACTTTGCTATTTTGGTCAGTATTCAAGTGCTGATTAAGTAGGTGTGTCTTCTTTAGTGGGGCCAGACCTAACAATCACTGAGAGCTTTTTCTGCTGCAGCAACATAAATTGACAATGATAGGGATGCTTCCTCCCTCAGCCTGTGTTTTCTTTCTGTCTCAAAGTGGGATGCCCCATCTGCTGTGTTTAAGCAGAAGTAGGGAGTGTCTACCTTCAGTATAAAAGCAAATAAAACCCTTTGGACATCATCAAATCAAGCTTATTTTAAATTTTGTTACACTGTATAGGTCTCATCTTGCTTTGAGCTACTTCAGTGGGAGTACAAATACAACTGTGCAAACCAATGGCTCATTGATTCTTTATGACAGTACTTTCTGGGTGCTGAAATAAAAATATTGGAATGTATCAGAGTTTAACAATCCTATTGCAGATCCTAGGATTGGTCTGTCCTGCTGTTCTGACCACACTTATGTTGTTGCTTGGCGTCAAGCAGCGTCTCTGAATGACATCCTCCGGGGATGTACCTGTGTTTATGTCTGAAGCTAAGAACATGCAGGGATGTGCTGTAGCTCACATCAGGAATATGTGCTCAAAGAGCACTCCCATTGCAGCCTAGTGGGAACTGATACATCTTTCTCTCTCACTTCTGTGTCTGCCACTGTCTGGAGTGAGAGGAAAAATAAAGGAACCTCCCTGCAGTGCAAAGCAGGGACTTTGACTTTACTCTTGTCTTTATGCCTATCCTTGTTGTTGAAGCATTCCCAAAAAAAATGGATGAAGCTGATGCCTGTTGGTGTTGCAGTTCTATCTTTAAACTCCCGCAGGAGATTCAAGATAACAGGAAAGGATGCAAGGTATCTCTGTGTGCAGTCCATATCTGTAATTTTGGATGCAGCCTGATGATTTTCCTTATTTGTAGCTTCAGCAGTGGGTCAGATTTGTTGAATTTTTTTCTCATTAGAATATGAAGTGTGTCTGCCATCCCTTGTCTGCAAGGAGCCTCCCTGGCTTCTGCCTGCCCTCAGCAGGGTCAGCTCACAGAGCTCGCCGCCTTCTCAAGGTTGAAAATTCAGGCTTTGCTGCCATACATTGTCTGCAGGTTAAATAATGACTGTACTGAGCTGATTACCAGAGAACATTCAGTTTCCTTATTGCTGATGAAAGGGCTGGAATACGTGTCTGAATCCCATTAGTGGAAATCTAGTCACTGCTGAACTATGTGAGATTTTTCAGAACTCATGTAGTATAATTGTACAAATATGAGGTATGGAAGGGAATAAACCTAATCTTATGAGCTGTTTCTGTGCTGTTGCAGTGGTGGGGTTTTTGTTTTTATTTTTTCTTAAAGGTTGTGCTGGTACAGGGTCAAATAATTGTTCCTCATCCATTGATAGTTTGGGGGTGCAAGCAGTATTTGTATAAAATGGTAGTTACACATTTCACAGTCTCCTTGCAACTAACACTCTGCAAAAACCCAGAGCAGCTGCCAAGCTCTCTGTGAGTGGAGGGGAACCGAAAATGTTCCCCTCCGAGCTGCACTTTTAAGATGTTTGTGTTTTGGTGCTGCTTGCAGGAGTTGTGGAGCACCTGACTTCATCACACCCTCTGCTGTTGAGAGAACAGAGTACGAGCTGAGGGTGTTTTTTTTCCCCCTCTACCTGTTGGGAGGTCCCACGTGAACAATTCCCAAGCCCCAAAGGTGTGTTGGACACTTGTTCTTCCCAGTGGTTACCCAGGAAGACACGGAAGGGTTGTCTTGTTGAGAATGCTCTTAAAGCTGCTCCAGTCAGTTTATCAATATCTTCATCTCTGTGTCCACACCTCAAAGGAGCCCCAGGTTGGAAGTGTGTGGGGTTTTATCCCAAAATACAAGCATTACAGTTAAATGCAATTGTTGGTGGGATGTTTAATATTCAGTTACAAAGCAAATAGTTGAATTACCTCAGTCTGGGAAAAAAAAATAGAGGACAGAATTAGGTATAAATTAGCAGCAATGGAAAAAATACTTAGTTGATTTTAAGCTTTTGTACACTGTTCTCTATAAACAATGAGGAAAAACTGCACATCAGAAGCATTTATTGCTGGGTTAAGTTAAAAACTGTCTGCATTGTGCTGATTACAAAGTCCATTTAACTGCATAAGTATTGGCACTGGCTTGTAGGTATGAAAATATGTGTATTTTATGGCTTGCATTCATTTGCTCAACAGTATTCATCTTGGAAATAAGAACATCATAACTACTCATATATAACCAGATTATTACTGTGTTCTATTATGGCAGCTTTGGGAGCTGGGTATGGTGGGCCAAGGGTGTTTTCAGAAAGTGATTTATTCTGCAGGAAAGGATGCACAATAAGAGGCAATGATGCATCCACTGAAAGTTACTGCTCTCCCTGTCAGAGAGGGAGTGTGGGGCCAAAAACAGACCAGAAGGGAGATTTTGTACATCTCCTTTATTCCATGAGAGGGTCTTCCCCAATAAAGGAGCATTCCAGTCAGCCTCTAAGCAGTGACAACATTGAGAAATAGGATTAGGATAGAAAGTGGATTGTATTTTTTATTTCCCTCCCCTCCATTTTCCTATCAACAACAACAACAAAAAAATCATCCCAAACTGGCATTCAACCCAGATATTTTAAACATTGGAATTAGCACACTTGGGTTTACATTCCCATAACTCCCTGCAGTTGATACCTTTCTCTGGGCTATTGATAACCACTGGTTTTTTTTTTAACTTCTACTTTAGCAGCTCTGTGGGTTGAGTGGCTGTTTGTACAGTGTTATAACAAATATGCCACTAGTCTGTCAATTATTTCACATTTATTATCAGTCCTTTACAGCCTGCTTGTCACTTTTTGGGCAGGTAGCTGTGCTGTGCTGAGCTGCAGAGAAAGGTACTGATACTAGGAAAGGGCTCAAGGAGACTTCATAGCCTAGAATAGTTTATACGGGCAGGTGTAAGAGATAAAGGAATAGTGTCATATTTATTGGTTTATGAGATTCTAGTGAGGGCCATAAAATCCAGCCCAGGGCATTAGAACAGAATGTAAGTTTGATTTGGTTTTGTTTTTTCTTTTTTTTTTGTTCTGTTGGGTTTTTTTTAAGCTTGCTACCCCTAACATTGTAATGCTTTGAAGTACACTTGTCTGCTTTCTGCTTTTGTTGCCTTCAGATTAGCCCAGCCATAACATTCTTTCTTCAAAAACTAGAAACACAAGCAAACTGCTGATTACTCAGAGTGGGAAGGAAAAACAAAAACCAAACAAGCCCACACAAATATTGTGAGATCAGTTTAGAACACATTTTGAGCCAAGCTCTTCTCAAACAATGGAACATCTCTGGTTAAGGTTAATGATAAATTACGGGATTCAGAACCATTACAGGGTAGGAAGTGGAATTCCAAATTGGAGAACTGGAAGTGTCTGGCAGCTGTTTTTATTAGTGCTGTGGAAATCTGGTCTGCTCAGGAAAACCTCAGGTAGCCAAGTTTAGGATGATCTTGCTGCCTTTGGCTGAAACTGGGGCTTGCATTCATTATCCTTATAATGAGAGATTCGGTTCTGGGGCATTTAATTTCTGTGTCCCAAAACTGGAAGGGATTACTAACAAATACCCTGGCTTTGGCTCATTTCTGTGGGCCTCCTAGAAGGTTTGTTGCCTTTGGTCCTGTCTGGTTGCACTGGGGAATATTTACAATCCAGACTTCCTCACCCTGGTGCTCAAAAATAAAAGGGTAAGGCTTCTACTCTGCAAATAGTTCATGTCCAGTCCTTCATCCCCCAGGCTGGGTGGGTGTTATTTTCATGACTCCAGAAACTCTCAGGCACCCAGGCACGGAGTTAACTTTCAGTTTTATCTGAAAGGCACGGAGCAGATGCCTCTGTTTTCTGTGACTGTTCCATTCAGGTTATTTCCTCATTGCACCATGACTGTGCTGGCTCAAGCCTACCACTGTGTTAAACAGAACATGTAATAATCCACTTAAAACACGACACATTTATCACTTGCCTCAGATCAAAGGTGAGTGGCTTCAAAGGCTCTAATGAAATTGTGATGATGTAGAGCACTGGCTTTATCTGTATTTGTTACACACTGATGGTTGGGTGGTTTCATCTGGATTTTTTTTTTTTTCCTAAACCTATTGAGTTCAATATTGCAAAACTCTTCTGAGATGTTTCCCCTCCTTGCTGTGGATCAAAGTGTTTAAATAAATCCAGGGTTTACCACAAGGTTATTTCCTATTTCCTAGCTAGAAACAGTGTATAAGGTGCTCTGTTTAGCAGTGTCATGGTATTCCTGTTCTTCCTTGCTGTCCCAGTGCTCCATGCTGTCCAGGTTCCCAGAGCTTCCTTATTCTGGCTTTGCTAGTGCTGTTACTACACTCACTAGTTGTAAATCCTTTTTGAAGGTGCCACAGATGAGAAATATGTCTGTCTCTGGCTCAGTTTCGGAATTGAAGCCATACTTAAAATCTAGTAAACTATTTAGGTCAAAACATGATTGTGTGCTGGATCTCCTGGGGTAATAAGGACATTACCTTGAACTGTGCTTCCTTCAAGGATCCGAACCTAAACCTGATTTAATGGTTTGCAAGGCTTCAGGCAGGGATTGTTAGAGATGTTGAGGAATGGTTGTGGGACAGTAGAAGTGTTTCCAGAAAAAAAGGTACCCAAGGCTTCAGCTCTACAGTCTAATAATAATTGATAATAATCTCAGTATTGGGTGCTTTTTTGATCAGTAGTTTAGAAATAACAGGGAGGATAAAGCAAAGATGGAAACATACATTCCTGTAAATAAAATATCATTTTGATTCCATACTCTGCTGTTTTCTCAG
This sequence comes from Erpornis zantholeuca, assembly GCA_013400515.1. NCBI lineage: Eukaryota > Metazoa > Chordata > Aves > Passeriformes > Timaliidae > Erpornis > Erpornis zantholeuca. Next base: position 83,625 of record VZTN01034536.1, on the reverse strand, counting down.
TGTTGATGAAACTCTCCTGAATGTAAAGGGACAAGTTCTCATCCTCCAATTCCTTTTTCCTTGTGACTAGCCAGGCCCCTATGTTCCACTTGCCTGTGATGAATGAATCATCACTTGCTTCAGATACCTCTGCAAAATGACATTTTCATTTAAGTCTTGTGCATCAAATCTTGAAGCTCCAGTTTTGCAAGCTGGTGTGAGCAAGAAGTCAAGTGAAGGGTCTTGTTTAATTGAGTGGAAATGCTCTCATGTGTTTTTTGTGAGATCAGGCTCACCAGATGATAAGCTGTGTTTTATTACAGTATGCTCTATGCTTTGGCCGGTATAAATCAATGATGTTTTGTGATTTAAAAAAAAAAAATTATATATTGGCAAAAACTGATATTAACTGTTATTCAAAAATCTGGAAAGCAGATAGTGCATAAATAATTCACTATTTTGTTGTATAAAGAGGAGGGAGAGGAAGCAGACTAATTATATTCCTCCTCACAACACACTGAAATTTGGTGTGTAGAGTCTTAAAAAGAGCATAAGTGAGAGCCAGCTGCCTACAGAGAACTCTTGGGTGTTTTTTTTCTCAGTCTTTTCTTTCAGTGCAGCCAAGTCATCTCTTGTGGTAAACTGCTGAGTCAATACTTTTAAAAACTCACCAACTGTTTCTTACTTCTATATAGTTAACAGATAAGAGCCTGTTAGGGGTTACACCCTTCCGTATTTACAGTGTTAAGGCAAACATGGTTATAGGAAGCAATTCCATTTAAAATTTAAGGTGCATATTACGTGGTATCACAGTATTCTTTTGGCATGTTTAATTTGACTTAATTTGTGTGTGTGTGTGTGTGTGTGTGCAAATGAGGCTGGAAGCTGGAGAGCTGCATTCCTGATGATGGATACTGCAGGCAGCTCCCTCACAGGACCTTCTCTCAGCCTTTCAAGTGACTCAGGCCTCGATGCTCCTAGAAATAGGCAAGTCCTTTGGTCTCCTTTGCCAGTGGAAATTGTAGCTGTGGCAAGAAGTTGCTGTTCACTGGAATGGAGAGAGAAATCCTACCAGAAATGGCACTCCCAGCCCTGGGAAATAGTTCCTTTACTCCCTGTATGTATCAGAGTCCCCTTTACCTCTCTGTGGGGATTTAGGAAGTCTTTAGATGATGGAAGAACACGGAGAGGTGCTGTGGGTTCCGGGTACAGCACGAGCTCCGTGCAGTCAGGGGGATGAAAGAGCAGGAGTGAGCATCTGTAAATCTTATAAAAACCCCTTCATAAATGTACACCATTAAATGGAAATGGTGTTTCTTCCAACAGCTTTTAAAACACCCTGCAGGTTTTAATAGCCTTTCGATAGAGCTGTCAGCACATTTGGAGCAAGGTGATTTTTTTTGTTGTTGTTTTTACATCAGAACTGCAAACCATAATTCAGTGCCACATAAAAATGTTTTTGAGAGCTCTGTTTTGGATTCCTAAAATTTCCATGTCAAAGACAAAGCAGTTAATATCTCGTGGTTTGGGTGTTTAGCTGTAAACAGTCAGGAGCCTTCACCCCATCACATCTTTTCATTTCCTACTCTCATGGATGGTGTTTGGCCAAAGCCAAAAGACAGAGAGCCCTTTTTCCACGCTCCCTCTGTCTCCTCCTTTCACCTTTTGGACAAGTTAAGAAAAAGCAGCTGTTGTGAAGGGTGACAAAACTCAAGAACTATCTCTGGGACAGGGCAGGGTTAAAAAATGTGGGAATGTGTAATTTCTGTTTAGGATGAACTGCGAAAGGGGGAGCTAGGACCAGGATTGTAGTTAGGGAGAAATGTCTAGGGGTGTTTTTTTTCCTAGTGGATAAAATAGAAGATTGGAATTTGTGTTTTGTCTTATCTTCCATCTTCCCTGATTTCTTCTATCTTTTTACCTTTAAGATAAATATTACAGCAAACAAACTAATTCATAAAATATATCCAGGACATTGGTACTGCAGTTTGTTTTCCTTTTTTTAAAAAACCCCTAAGTGGTAACCAGTACAAATGTCTTTTATGAGACAATCTGAGGAAATCCCCCAAATGGGAGAGTCTCAATCCAGATGGGAAAATAAAAAAAGACATAATGTCTGGACCCAGGCCAGGCTTGGCCATGACACGTGGGCCGAATTCTTCAACCCTGCCAAGACCGAGGATTTTGGTGGGCGTTGGTGCAGAGCAGGATTTTGGATTGATGGCATGTGTCCTATCCACATTTAGCAACCAGCAGTGAGATGACAGCTCAGGTAAGGATTTCCAAGATTCCCAATCTGCTGTCATAAATTCACTCAAGTTCTTGCAGTACTTACCTTTTCCCCGTGAATAACTCCTTTCTTTCCACTGGGTTTCATGGGCAGCTGGGTACTCTGATAGCCTTTATGCCTTTGCAAACCTCCACCAATAATATTTATTTGATGTATAATAGGTTCTGAGGCCACTATGAAATTTGACTTGACTGTCTTTAGGGCTTCTGAAAACCATGGATTATAGAAAAGTTAGTAATGTTTTACTGCTGGCTCATTTGCAATTTTTTTTGCCTAGGCAAAGGGCCTTATGTTTTCATGTTGCCTGTGGTTTCTTCTTGGAGTAACAACCTTAGGCTGAGTTTTAGGCATGTTACAGTAAGAATCCAGATGTTTCTCAGAATGAGAGTGAAAATACATTTGGTTGCCCATGTCAAAAATACTCTGATCATCTCATTTTGGCACTTTCAGTGTGTTGGTGCTTGAAACTTAGTTTAGTATCTAAACTATTGAGTTTAGTATCTAAAACTTGGAAGGATTGCAGACTCCCTGTGAAATATTTTTTTCCCCTCCTGCCGTTCCTGTGTATGGAACACATTTTTTAACAGGGGAAATAAAACTCTAAGTCATCGTTTGGACGTGCTTATTAGAGATTTGTGATACTGCCATTAGTTTGTTCCTTGAAGTACGTAAAGTGGTTTTGGACTCTCCGAGTCAAGAGCTGAATGGGATTTTCCTAGATTTAATTGCAGGCCTAGGTTGCTGTGTCCCATGTTAAACATGGGCAACTGCACAGGGAGATTTAATTCTCCTTGCTCTGAAAGAGGTGCCCCAGCAGAGTAGCAAGGAACAGACTAGCTGGGCAGCAGGTGGGACACAGAGACTGGGAATACAGGTGGAAACCAGGATCTGGATTGTAGTTCAACAGATTACAGCTTCAGTTAAGGACAAAGAGCAATGTTTTGTGGTAGGATGCTGAAGGCAAGAGCAGCGTGATAAGAAACCAATGGGATGGTTGATATGAAAGGTCTGAGGAAGGATGTGGGCTGGAGGAGAGAAGTAGGACTGTGATAAGGAGCCTGGTGTGTGGGGACAGTTGGATACAAAGGCTAGAGAGGAGCTAGAAGGTGGACAGGGGGAGCCAAGAAAGAGCTTTGTGGCTATAAAGAGAGTTGGAATTTAGCCAGGGTGACACTTCTGCGTTCCTAAGTAGAGAGACTGAGATATGGATGAAGAGGAGAGGCAGGAGGGGAACTAGGGATGTTACCATTAGGTGAGCTGACAAGTTCTGCATTAAACAACCCCCAGCAGTTATTCCCTAGATCAAGGAGCCTCAAGATTTCATTTCCCTGTCTTCAGCTTGCATTGGGTATAGCTCTGCAGGAGGATCACGCCCAGCATTCCGAAAGCAGCGGGAGCAGGTGTAGGTAGGGAGGACCCTGCTGCTGCTGAAGCCGTGCTCATCCCTTTGCAACCAAAAGTTTCCCATTCAGCTGCAAATTGCATCTCGTTCCCAGATCCTTGCTCTGGCAGGAGAAGGTGATGATTTGTGTAAAGGCTCGATTGAAATGGATAAAGGGGAATCTTTCCATTTGGTTAACAATTGTAGGGGATACTCCCAGCGTCTCTGGCTGCTGCTTGCAGATGCAGGACGATGCTCCAGTGAGCCTGGCTGTGTGTGTGCCACTTCTGAGCTGAATCATCAGCGTCAAAAACCACATTCAATGCTTTACTCCAGCGCCCGTGGTATTTCTACAAGGGAAGTTACAGTCACACTGGGTGGAGGAACCTCCCTGTCTGGCTATGGGGATAGTGAATACAAGGAAATGCTTGCGGTTCTGGATATGATGGCATCGTTTGGTATTTCTCTGCTATTTTTTGCACTGGTGCATTTCATCTGGCAGTTGAGAATTTCGTAGCAAACACCCTGTAAGATGCAAACACTCTGTTCCAACGTTTAATGTTTTGGAATGTTAGTGGATTTTATTTTTTCTTTTTTTTCCCCCTCCATGCTGAATGTTTCTTTCTCTTGTGGAGGTAAAGCTGTATGTGAACTGCATACTGAGGGGGCTGCTGCCCAGCAGAGGCAGGCACACAGATGCTTTTAGTGTTCCTGAGCATCATGAGTGGGCTTTGGGAGCCACTCACAACCCCTCCTGTGCAAGACTGGAGGGTGCTTTCCTCTCCCCTCTCTCTAAACATTGTGCAACATGCATGTGATCCCCAAAGTGTTTCTTAAGATTCAGATGAGGAAAATCATTATTTATTCTGGTCAGCAGCCATGTAGCACTGGAGGACAGACAGTGCTCTGCTTTACATTCTGCCACAATTGCCATCTCCTTTTTTCCCCATCCCAGCATTTTCAGCCGAGGGTGAGAAATACTTGATGCCCACAGTCTCTGTTCATGCTCTCTTTAACGAGACCTTCGGGATCTGTAAGGAGTATTTTGTGGGACTCGGTAAGTGTAAGTTCCTGTGTATTATGATGAGAAGTGCATATTACTCAAATTTTTGTGGGCTTCATTGTATTGGCCTAAACTTTGCCCCTGTACCACTGTGACCCAGCTTCCTGGCAACTTCTGAATCGAGGCCCTTTCATCCCAGCTGTGTGATAGATCCCAAGCAGGAGCGTGGAGTAAATGTGGTTTCTTATTCATGAATTAAGCCTTAAATGAATTGAGCAACACTGGTGTATTGTAAAAGGCAAGGAAAGATTGAAAAGGTCTTTTTAGAGGACCAGTGTTGAAGGTGTTTGGATTGAGACAGAATAACTTGGAGGAGTTACAGCTGGGCGGATCAGTTTATTATTTCTTCAGATTTTTAAGGCCTTCTTTCACTTATTAATGAGTTCTAGTCTGCTATCTTTACCTATCTAATTTTGAAGAAAAACAAAAGTGATCCGTGGTATAATTCTCCTTTCTTTAGTCTCTGTTGATGAAAGAAGTGCTTACATGCAACTTAAATAATGAAGGCTTCCAATGTGCACTATTTATATCCACTCTTGTCTATGCTTATGGTTTTGTGAAAATGAAACTTGACTGAATATACTTTTCATTTCCTCTTCAATATTTCATTAATACACAACCACAATTTATTGAATTTTGCATGAAACAAAATGCAGACCTATAATGAAATTAGGCCCTTTTGAACGTGGAATATTAAGACATAATAATTTTCGCTTTCTGTGTCAGGAAGTCTGAGATTAGACAGATAATCTGACTTTTAAAACATTTACATGAAGTTTGAGAAGTGCTCGATATTTCTTTCAGAAATAATGAAGAGCTGCCATCATTCTCCGTCTCCAGTTGGAATTTTGGCATGTCTGTTGCTTGGGATAACCAGGTCTCTCTCAAGAGAAAGGCTTTTATATGCTGACATGTAAGGTGGAGAAACCTGGGATGGTTAAGAGACAAGTGGAAATACAAGAGCAAATGAACATCCCCAGTCATTTCCAGAGTCATTCCTGTGTCTGCTGCTGGTACTTACATGTTCCAGAAGGCTATGGATGTGTTTCAGTTACTGTTTCAGCCCTGGCAAATGGATATCTTAAAAAAAAATCTATAAATTCCCTGCTTGTAGCTGGGAATTGCATGTGGTTGATCAATGGGTCTTGTCTGTGGTTCTTCCGAGGGGGAATGACTGAAGGGAATGCCAGGAAGGACTGGAAGATCTCAAGAGGTCCCTTCTAATCAAACAAATTTTGTATATGGAAGTGCCTCTGCAGGCAGAGCAGGGCCCCTGTTCTTATGCTGTTCTACCTGACTGCTCTCCTCTCTGAATGCACCAGAACCTGCATGAGCAAACATGAGGTCAGTGGGCTCATGCAGGGAGGTTTTGGCTTTTTTTCCACTGTTGAGCAGCTTTCATCTAAATATCTTCTCTCTTTTAATCTATTATAGCAAACAGTTAACTGATGTGAGAGTTCTTCCCTTGGTTCAGTGTCTCAGCTGAGTTACTGATGTAATACCCTGGGGAATCCTGAGTTTAAAATACACTATTGCTGTCATTAGAGCCTTATATTCCATGTATTTTCCTGCTGTTCTCAATCTGTGCCTTTCCAGCCATTAATGCCACACAAAGCTTTCCCTTGGGAAAGTGACCAGAAGCAGCCTGGAGCTGACCCTGGGGACCTCTGGGGAGAAAAACAGAGAAATGGGAACGGACTGTAGCACGAACAACTTCTAGATGAAACAGATATCCCGTGGAAAGTGGATTACTTTTTTTCCCAAGCAAACCTTCCCCTCTATTGCTACTGCTGTAGCAAATCTATTTCCTAGTGGTAAAAAAGAAAATAAAATTATTTTAATTCACACAAACCTGACTCTCAGAGCTTCACAGACGTTCCCGTGGCTTTTGCTTTCGCCAAGTGAAAACACAAACCTCTGAAGCTTTGACTGTGTGAAAGCATAGGATGGTAATAAACCAATAAAAGCCATTAGATTGGCAGCAGTAACTCTTCTGAGTGGGCTTTGAAGGGAGTCTTATTTAACCAAGGATTAATCCCACCTGCATCACCTTTACTTTTGCCAAGCAAAGTGTCTCTGCCTGCCTGAGCAGTGGTCACCCCACTTGCTGGTGTCCCTCCATACCAACGGGGCAGGAATGTTTCCCGTGCAGCTCATTTCAATAAACCATTGTGTATCAGAATAGATGCCTGCATTCCACGGCAATTTGGTTTTCAGCAGTTTGTCCTAAGAAAAATAGAAGATGAAATAGCGGAAATATCCAACTTCCATGTATCAGGAAATCATATGTAAAAGCGTTGTTATTGCTGGCTGAGCCCAACCTGCTGTTAGCCCTGGATCCTTGTTAGTGACCTGATGAGACCGGATTTCATCCCGTCTACCTGCTGGGTGGAAATGCATGTCACAGCAGCAAAAGCATCTGCTTCCTCTAGTTCAAAGCTTTGGCACTGCTGTGTTTGATTCTTAAATTGCTCTCAGAAGTTGTTTGGCAAGGGTGTGCTTAGTCATCTGTATTTTTATTTTTGGTTCGTGTCACTCAGTAGCAGCTCTTGGTTCCATTCTTCCGAACAAAAATGCACAGGTTTGCTTTCTTTTAATGTTTTGGATATCTGGTTCACACCCTGAACAGCTGGATGGCAATAGGAAGAGAAGAACCTTTTCATTCACAAAGCTGGAATGATGGATACGAGCACCAATAACTTCCCTGCCTTCTCAATGAAAAGAAACTTTATGAATGGGTGAGTCACGTTGGTGCAGATGGCGATATCGAAAATAATACCTAATCGAGGGCAAATATTTGAAGTGACTTCCACCTGTGGATAAACACACCAGGTGTCTCTCAGCAAACTGGATGCTGTGACAGCCAGGAAGATGTGCAGCTGAGTGGTGTCTGCTGCATGAAGCACTTTCTCAGTCTTGCCAAGTTTCAGAGCTGTGTGCAAACAAAATACCTCACCTTCCTTCTGCACGTGGTGATGGTACAGTCTCTGCCTCTTTAGCATTTGGGCTGTGTGCTCTAGCTGATGGGCAAGGCTCCCTCTAGCAGTGTCTCTGGGTCTGGAAGCAGCTCCTTCTGGTTTTCTAGGCTTGTGAGAGTTCATTTGCACCCAGTGCCTGATACACTAATAAGGATTTATAGTCAATTTTATTTGAAAAATAATGTGTGACCATGCTGAAGAGAGATATCAAAACTCACCAAGTCAGTAATGGGAAAAAAAAAAAATCTAGCCCAAACCTGCCATGTGTTGGTCAACTAATGTATTCTTCTGTGGCCATAGGTAAAATTCAGAATTCAGTGGAATTTCTGAAATTTGGTATTTTGTAGGAAGGAACCACCTGACACTGACATGACTAGTTTGACACCCTGCACTGTAAAAATATTTGTGATCCTTTAAAAGCTCTAATACCTTCTGTGGAAATGTTATTTGCTTTCTCTTTTACCTTGTGTCACCACCCCATTCCCCTGACCCATCCTCCAAAAAAAAAAAAAAAAGAAGAATTAATTAGAGTGATGGGGGTGAACCTACTGGGTGTAGATGACTGACCTCCCTTTGATTCTGCTGTCATATTGCGCACATGGTCAGTCATGAGAAGCTTCATCTTGCCTTGAGAGATAATAAGGGCCATTGAACTCCAAAAATGTAGTGTCACAATACAAGAATGTGTTTGTGCTAATTCCTGTTAGCTGTGATGCCGGCACTGCAAAAGCTTCTGTACATGTTACACTGTACATTTTTTATGCTTTAGCTGCGGACACAAGACCCTGCTCATTAGAGAAACGGGGATATCAAAACAACATTTTGAAATAATTTTTGGTGGAAACATCCACGGAATGTACTATCCCCACATAAATAACACTCGTGGCATTATTCGTTCTGGCTTTATTTCTTCTCAAGAAATTCTCTCTTGAGCTCTGTAACCAGGCAGGACCCAAGGGCAGTAGGGTAGAAATGGCTGAGCTGCAAAAGGAGAGAGAATTCTTTAAAAAACAAGCTTGCAGCACTGTGAGAATGGAAATGCTGTTTATGGTGACCCTGAGTGTGGCACTTGGGAATTGATAACTTGCATGTAAATTTTTTGAAGTGTTTTAAAATGGCAGCTACAGCTGCTCGTGTTTGAGTCTTCTCAGCTCCTCAATCAACCTGGCACCTTTCTAAGACAAGAGTTTGCTGAAGGATCTATGATGCTGTGAACAACACACCAGTTCTTCAGTAAAATTGTGCAAACTGAGGTTTCCTCACAGATTTGAGCTCTTGGAATCCCTGATTCTGAACAGGATATGAAATGGAGCCCCTGAGCTGTTTTTGATCGCACTGCAAGGCTGGGGAGAAATCCTGCTGCCCTTCCCTGGGATAGAAAGTACATTATCCTCTATGATTCTGATAATTTGGAGCTGCTGGGGGGGATCCAGCAGGTCAGGCCTTTGGTCTGCACTTCAGAGAAATAGCATAGCAGGACCTAGTTACTAAAGCAGTTTTCTAAGGAGTCTCCAGTATGTAGGAAAAAATAAAACCAGCAGGGTTACGTGGGGTGGAGAGGATGAAGCAAATGTAATTCAGTATGACACAAACACAAGCTGCTAAGCTGTGTCTTGGAACTGGAAATGGTGGAATGTTGTGTGTCTGCACAGCTACAGGTGCTGATTGTGGGTGTGGATACTTCATTCTGGTAGGGTTCTTTTTCTTTTTCACGCAAGGATTTGTTGTTTCTGCATTAGAGCTGTGGGTTTTTTTACACTGGAGCACCTTATTTTTGTGATGTCTAGGATTTCCTCAAAATTCTGCTCAGAAGGACTCCACCAACCTGCTTTTTTTCTGAAGTGTGGCTAGCCCTGCTTCAGTGACTTCTTTGCAGCTAGCTGCTAGTGGCAATTCTCAGGGAGCAGCTAACAGCTTACAAGAAATCAATCACCTTTTTTCTTAATATTCAGGCAAGATTTTCCATTTTCACAGGTTGGAAGAAAGAGGGAAGTAAGTTATAGCTCTTGTAATAATTTTTAAAGAGTTAAAAGTGCTGAAATAGCCAGTCAGGAGGAAAGCACCCATAAGGGTGTTATTGAAGTTGTTCCTCTCCTACATAACTTACAAGTTAATCAGTGTTTCAGAGTTCAAAAGAGAGGAAGGTCAACATGGATTCTGATAAAGTTTATCTCGCGTCAGTAAGTTCAGAGGCTGGAGAGGGGAGGATGTAGAATAATTCCCCAAAAAGTCAGACCAGGGGATGCAGATCCTGCAGACCCCAGGCTAGGAAGCTGCAGAGGTCACTGTGAGACAAGGAGCGTTGCTCAGGGCTGTGGTGGATATTCCATTTTTATCCTTGTTTTCGTTTCCGTGGGCAGCCTCCAGAAGGTAAAACATGCGTGGCCGCACACACAACAGCGAAAGCAAAGCTTTTGAGTTAAATATTCAAAACTCTTTATTACTTCTGAAGTTAAGTGGCTTGCCTAATTCCGATGAACTAAGCACCATGACAGAAACAAAAACTGGTGAAATTCAAGGCCCATTAAAGCCAGAGGAATTTTCCCAGGCTTTTGCTTTCTCCACTCGCAAGTATTCCACCTTATTTGATTTATAGTGTTGAGATTCTGTTCCTGATTTGCTCTTGGTTCGGAGTGTGGTACTCAGCAGGGCACAAAGATTCTATCCTAGCAGGGAAGCAAAGTCTCCTGGCATCAGAGGAGACCATGACTGAGAATTGTTTTTTAGATGCAGTGGGAAATGAAGCATTTTAGAGGCCTTTTTTTAACCTTAAGGGTTCTGTGATTTTGCAAAAAGATGTATCTGGAGATGCTGCAAGCAAAGCCTCCCATTACTTGGAAGAGAAACCTCCAGAAAAATCTGATCTGTTGCAGTTTGGGCATTCACTGCTGGAAGTTGTCTTGACAACAAATGTATTTCCCAAATGATTTTTTTACTTTTTTTCTAGCAGGAAATATAGTTGATACAAAAGTCAGAATGATGTCAGAAAATGTGGAATGTCTGCTAGTTAACCTGGAGTTAAGAGATTTTGATTTTTGCTTAGAAAGATGGATATATAAAATAGAGACCTCCTTGGGCTGGGGGGGAGGGGGATGAGTCTGAGAGACTGGTTTTGGGGATATAAATAGGTTCTAAAAAGATGTATTTTTTATTTTTTTTGCCACACGTGGAAGAAAATGCAGTTCATTAAGAATATTGACATTGGCCTCTTCTGTTGGATGTACTGGCAGTCTGTCTTCATAATTATATTGTACATCTCCAGGTTTCCCCTCATATTTTTTTCAGGGCCATATATTTTCCAGCTAAATATACATGACCAGCTAGTTGCTGAAATAATCCAAAACAGATTTTGCAAGGCAAATGCATTAGTTAGGATTTTAAATGGATTTTTAGTAAATAACTGTTTTTTACTAATTTTTTACTAAATTTTCTGTTTTTCCCACAGAAAAACACTGACTTTATTTCAGTAACTGGAGATGGATTTATTCCAGTTTAGGTGGGTATTGCTATAGTTTAGCTTGCTGTTCTGGAGATGTAATGATCAAAAATAGGTGGGTTTTTTTTAATGCCTAGTGGAAAATTTGTTGACTTTTCATAATAACGAAAAAATATGTCCAACTCTAGTTGAACTCATTCGCAGTAGCTCCTTGAAAATTTGTCTAAATGTGAAAAACTATCTTCTCAAGTATTAATTTTAGCTTGCTGTCAGCATTGCAGATAAGATTTGCTTCAGGGCTTGTTTCAGCTGTTGTAAAGTGGAGTTATGGGGTTGTTTTTGTATGGAGATGTTTTCTTCAGGAGATGCCATCTCCAAAGCTGTGTCATGTCCATCTGTGCAGTTAGTGGATCTCATTTAATGCTGATCCCCTTCCACACAACACTGTGAAGAGGAGGGGGTCTTTGGACCAGTTTACTGGGCATGCTTTCCTGCAGTATTCCTGAAACCACCCCTCTCCCTGAGAGAGGAAGCAATCTTCTCCCTGGCCTCCCTTGCACAGGGCTCTCCTCACAGGGAGTTTCATCACTCCACGCTGGAGTGGGTGATGAAGCAGCATGAGGTGAACCCCAGGGCCTCTCCCCAGTCCTCCCTGGCAGCTGCTGGGCTGGGCTGAGCCAAACCAGAGGCTGTGCTTGGTGCTCTGTGGGTGCTTCTGACATCCTGTGTGCAGCAAGATGAAGTTCCTTGAGCTCTGCCTAAGGCAGCTGAATTTATCTCTTTTAGCAGTGGGTAAATAAACCTCAGGTGGGTCCCTCTGATCGGGAGAGGATTTAAAAGTAGATCTCAACTCAGTTTTTCTCCCCTGTAGACTTTCAGCCTGCCATAGTCGCCATAGGAAAGGCTTTTCTACCTGAGAAATATTTTGTCTGGTTTTCAGATTCCTTCTACCATCCTCTCGGCATTCCCAAAGCCATAAAATGTGTTTTCCCCCCCTGTTTCCTTCTACAGGCAGAAATCAGGGCCAGCCCTGCCAGTAGGGGTCAGGGAATGCCTGAGCTAATCCTGCCTTCAGCACACAAGGAATGGTGGTGGCAGGACTAAACTCGAGACACCTAAACCTGCGACCATTTTTTTTTGGCACAGAAATGGAGAGTTTTGTTAAGTTGTCATGTAATTCAACACTTGTATGGACTAGGCACAAAAATATTTAAATTCCTTTCTGCCTGTAACACAGGTGCCTCAAAAAGACAGAGCCCCAGGGTTTATAAGGTGTGAACTGCTCTTAGTTTTCTTTAAGAAACCGAAAGAGCCTCTGCTTGGGTTTAATTCCACATGTTCCATGGCCACGGAGGACACATATGAGATGTGAGTACAAGCCATGTCTCCCCAACAAAGAAACAAATTTTGCTTCGCCCTCTCCCCCAGCTAATTTTTAAGAGACAACTTGTATCCTGCAAACATGTCCACCTCTCACAACCAGGCTTGAAGCTCAAGCTGTTCCACTGTTGGGTGTCGAGGAGCGTGCCCCGGCCACGCAGTGAGCGCATTCCACGTCACCAGCTCGCGTTCCCTCTCGGAACAGGAGCCGTGTCACGTATGGATCCACCTCCTCAACCTGCTCTGGCACCTCAGGTAGAGTGCAGGTTCCCTGGGAGTTACACAGTCCTGTGCAGAAGGGCAATAAATCTTTGAACTTGTCGTCAAACTTGGACGTATGTGCACACACATACAAGTTCGTACAGTGTGACAGGTTATCAATCACCACCTCTCCTTTCTGGGCTGCTTTTATTTTTTCTTTCCCTTCTGCTTTTTCTTTTCCCTCTCTCTCTCTCTCTTTTTTTTTTTTTTAGCCTTCCCTTAGGAATTGCTTTTGAAGGTATTTTGATTAGTTATGTAATTAGCCACTTGTGCAGTTAAAAGCAAACTTTCAGGTCACATACTGTATGTTTACTCTTTGGCTTTAGGAGAGCTTCATTCAGAAGAAATTGCTATTGTTTCTTTGCCTTCCCATGGGAAAGCTTTAGTTTTGGAAACCATTCAACAAATGCAAGGTATGCAAAGAATACTGTAAAGACAGCTCTTGAGTTTGCCAACCTTTTTTTCCTTTTTTTTTTTTCCAGGCAGTAGTTACCAATTACTTTCTCCTGTATGAAGGCAAAGGTTTTTCCTATGCATGCTGCTATGGACTGAGCTTTGATTCGTTGATGATCCATGAAACTGATAAATTGTCAGTGTCCTCTCCTCTCTCTCTCTTTCCTACCCCCCTGCCCCAGACTGGAGGAGCTTTTGAAAGGATAGAATGCCTCACCTTAGCTGATTCTGAATCACTGCCTCAGCCATTCTTGAGAAAAAGTGACCATCAGTGATAGAATTTTCTGAGATGATAGATTTTTATGCTCAAATCTGCTCATATCTCTTTTACTTCTGATGAAACAAAGATATATTTCCACAACAGATAACTCCTTAAGACTGGGAATTCACTGGAGAGCTGAAGATGCCCATGAAGAACTTGACATTGTTTTTCATTTTCTTTAGATGTCTGGCCCACAGTGTATTTGGTAGGCATCATATCATAATAATCACTTTGATTATGGATTTAATACCCAGCTGCACCAAGTCAGAAATGCACTGAATGTATCCCCATCCTAAAATAAGTCTTTAACTGTGACTGCAGGATTAATCTGGTTTGCGAAATCTATCATTTTAGTTCAAGTGGATATGCAAACTCTCTGGTTTGTTTTGGTTCTAGGGTGAATTTCTCAATTCTTTAATCTCATGTTATTACAGTGATAAGGTACTTCCTAATGGAAATTCTGAACATAGCTTATGAAGATAATTTTTTGTACACTTAAACCATGGAGAGATGCACTTCTCTTCTGAACATTGTAGATTTTTTTTTCAGGCATCTCTTATGCTAGATTTGTGGGGAGGACTTGATTTTTGACTGACAAAAAGAAGATTTCCCAGTAAAATGTAACAATTTATTATGTAGTTTTATAAAATTAATTAATTGGTGCTATCAGCTTATCTTTTTGGTAAATATCAGTCTTCTAAAATCCAGCTGTGCTGTCTTCTAAATGGCACAGTGGAAAAGCAACAGAAACTTCCTATTGCAGCATTGACTGGTAGAATGAAAATTCCTCAGAATTATGCTGTCATTATATTATAAACCACGGCATGAAAATAAGTTTGGTGTTTGTATGTCCCGTTGTAAAACATTAAAAAGAATCCATCAGCCATTACGCCTGATGCCTTACCTGTTGATATAATTGCAATGTGACTAAAAGAACCCCACAAAGGCAACAGGTAACACTTGCTAACCTTGATGGTTTGGCTGTGAGAGGCTGCCATGAGGAAGCTCTTGGGCACCCTCAAGGGTTACATAAACCCTTTTCTATCTGAAGTCTTGGAGCTCTGCAAAATTGTCGTGTGTGGGATAACCTTTCCTTTGGTTGCTGTACCCCAGCAGCTGAACTTAGACAGGCTGCAAGGGACACCTCTGCTTGCTCGGTCATCCACCTTTTTTTCTTCTTCTGTGCACTAAAAAAACCCCAAACCTCTCTGAGAAGAGCTGCCCAAACTCTCAGGAGGCAAATTTGTTTCTGGGTGACCTCAGTTCGTGTCTTTATCAGCATTGTTGGAGGTGATGGGAATACAGCATCCAGCACGTCCCGTGATTCATCTTCTCTTTGGTTTTTTGTCACTGAATATGGGTTTTTATGGACTCTCTTGCCATGGATCATTCTATTCTGTGTCTGAAACTAAGAGCACTTTGGAGTTTGAAGGTAAAAATTTCAGCATTATTGAAAGAAGTGTTCTCGACTTGAGCTAGTCTGCCCTGTGTTAGCTCAGAAGGAAATCTAATAGGATCTTCTCCTGGGGAATGCAAAGCCATCGCATCTGCCATTGTCCTGAAAGCTTCTCTTTATGCTGAGTGGAAGACTTTACAGCACTTTGGCTTGGAAAGAGCAGGATAGGGTTAGCTGGGGGCAGGTGAGAACTCCCCCAGCCAGGTTAGGGCGTCTCTATTTAATAAGGCACATAAAGCCCCAGGGAAGGTTTGGGGGTCAGGATGAGTTACTCCCGGGTGACTTCCTCATGCAACACCTCTGCTAGTGCCCGGGGTTTGCACTGCTCCTGGCCTGAGCTGTGCAGTCACTGGAGCACCTCAGGCCCCCTCCTTATCGCTGGGACAGAGCGAACTGCGAGCCCGGAGGAAAGTAAAGCACTCGGATAATGAAGGTGTGGGTGTTTGTATGTATAAAGCAGGGGCTCCGTATCAAATGACCCTGGGGGGAAGCTAACCATTCCCAGGCAAAGGCGTGGTGGGAACTCAGATAGAGGTTTGCACATAGCCTGCAGCAAGAACAGCTTAGTGTGAAATCGAGTTTGCCTAAGCTCTTCAGAGTCTTGCGGCCTGTGGTGCTGTGGCAGACTCTCCTCTCCGCAAGCCAGGACTGCTTCCAGGTGGACCCCAGTGGCACTATCAGGAAAGGGGTGCTCCATGCAGCAAAGACTATGAGAATTTTGTGGGCATGTACATGCCTCTTTTTCAAGAATATGCCGATTATGTTCATTTCCTCAACTACTTCTGTCACTATTTTTCCCCCAGCTTGTCTGTGTTTCAATGAGATTTGTGTCTCCTTGCCTTTAAAACCCATGCTTTGGGATTTTCTTACGATATATTGATCTTCCCTGTCAGAGCCTGTGCTTCAAAAGGGAGAGGAATAAAAAATGAAGCCTTGCAGTAAATTTTTGTGAGATTCAATTCTAAGCATTGATTAAAGAGATCCCGTTATTCTGAAGATATCCTTACTCTGAGGAAAAGAGAACGGGCTGCCTCCTCTCACCCACTCTTCTAGTTTTATAGAATGCTTTGCTTTAATCATGACTTAAATAAATAAACAATTTATATGTGAAACACTCCAGATACTGAGAACCACATTGTAATGCAGTAGTTTAGGAGGTGGAGCAATAGCAATTGTTTCTCCTGCTTCCTATTAAACTAATTGTTACCAGTCCTCACAGGATCATATTATCTGTAGGTGGGGCAGGGACAGAAGTGTCTGAAAGGACTTCCTTGGGTATTGCATTTCCATTTTGTCAAGAATAAAAACTGCTCAAGCAGATCTGACCAGAGTTCTTTAAATCAGTATCTTATCTCCAGGCCCCGAGATAGCAACCAGAATGAAGTGCAGCAGGGTTTTATGAATGGAGGCACATAATGAATTTGGTTGTTTGAGTCTGAGAAATTATGTGAAGCTGCTGAACTGGAATTGCAATAATCCAGAACATGCATTGAGTTTCCTGGTGTCATTAACACTGAGGTTCATTGTATTTGGCTGCACAGAGATTAGGTCAACGCTTTTTATCTTTTTATCTCATAGTAGAGGAGAGGCAGTGATCCATTGGCCTAACAAAAAAACCAATTATAAATTAAATCAAATACCAACAGCTAGTGTGAAGGAAATGTTTTCTGGCAAATGGGAGGTCATGGTTCAATGCACTGGAATCAAGCAGGGAGGTGGAAAGGAACCTGATTTTCAGCAGGGCAGGTGACCACCAAGTTGGTGGTACTTGAGGCCAAGGCACATTTGATTCTTCCTTTTAAGTCTGTTTCATTGTAAATACAAAGTTATCAAGGAAACCATGTGGATTTTTAAGAAGGAATGTGTGTCCTTTCACAGTGATGCTGTTTAAGGAGTCGCAAATTCTAACTTTCATCCCATAACGTAAATATTTGAAGTAGATCCGTATCAACATGACGAAGTGGAATTTCTTTCCTTCTTTGCTGTCCATCATCCTCCCCTCCAGGGTGCTGCGGGGCAGCAGTTCCTAAGCTGCTGTCCTAAGCACAGTCTTCATTGTTGTGAAGGTTAAAAGTACAACCAGTGAAGGTTTGGTTGGGGTCTGCCACCAGGCAGATGCAGGATACCTACCACAGCTGCTGCTCAGTAGGGCTGCAATGGGGAAACATAGGAAGTGAAGGTGTTTGGCTGGGTCACGAGTCCCCCAAATTTAGGATCTGATGGGCTAGAGGAGAAAATGGACAGACCTGAGTGAGTGTTTTCATAACAGATTTGATGAATGCACTGAGCAGCTCCAATGTTTAGTCCTTTGCCAGTCAAACCCTCAATTTTCTTTGCTTTTTTTTCCACAATGGGCTGAAAATAATATCTTCTGTGGAATGTGACACTTGAAGCACAAACATTTTAGTCTTTGTTTTACCAGAAACAAAATAACAAATGTAAAAAATTTCTTTGAATGGAACTGATTTTATTTATTTATTGAGTCATCGGCCATACCAAAATACCAACATTTCATGGAACTCCATTCATTGTATCAGTGTGCTGTGAAAATTCAACTATTTTTTTTGTTTAAGGCACCTTCCCTAATACCTCCTAGAAAAACCTTGATGAGATAGTTGAAACTTAGAGGAGTTAATGAAGATTCAGGCTTTGGTTTTAATCCAGCAGGAATTTAAATTGTTGAAACTCAAATGCCTAAATTTCAGGGCTCCAAGTGATGTGCAGAGCTGGAGCAGAGTGCACTTAGTGAAGGACTCTGAGTCTGGTAGTGGTGGGGAAAAAGAACATGGTAAGTGTAATAGTGAAACAATATTTCCAAAAGTTCTCCCGAGTGTAGAAACAAGAAATATTAGAAATTTAATTTCTCAAAGTTTTCCACTTACTTGTTTTGAACACGTGCAAACAGATCTGTCCTGTGGTAAGGAATTCCCTGGGTTAAACAACACTGTGTGAAGAAATATCTCCTTTTATCAATCTTAGATTTGCCACCTCAACTATTCATTTGTTAGTTCTTCTATTGGTAGCTATAGTAGATATGGTAGATATTGCTGCTCATCTTTTGCATTATTTTGGAGATCTTAACCACATGCCCCTGGTAATTCCCTGTTTCCCAGGCTGAGCACTCTCAGGCTATCTTGTTATTCATTGTGTGGAAGCTGGTCTGTGCCCTCGATCATGATTATTACTTTTCCCATTCCATTTTGCATTTTATAGGATGGGGAAGCCACAATTGCAGTATTTGACCTGTGGGCACATCATGGGCTGTTTAACAGGGAATGTTGTTCCTTTCCTGTCTGATTCCTGAGAGTATCTGCTGCCTCTTTGTTTTCTGACTGTGCTGGTAGAGTTCTAGTGCCTGTGTTGTGGCTGATGTGCTGGAATTCACTACCATGTGGTGAGGTATTTAGTAGGCTCTTCCTACTGTTTACCCTAAATAACCTTGTGCATCTCTGTTCCCTAATCCAGCTTCCTCTGCTAATAACTCACACTCCTGCACTTGGCCAGGCTGCCTAGAAAAAGCACAAGAGCCATTGCAAACTTGGTGTTTCCTGTGCTGAGGGTGTTTGCCTGCAGCTAAAACAAATTCCTAAACCCATGGGACTAACCTGTCATGTATCAAACATTGTGCTGCTTTCTCAGCTTTCCCTTCCTATGTTCCTCCCCTAGCTCTGCTCATTCCCTAGAGCAGGGAGCTTGCCTGCAGCCACAAAATTATCAAGTTAAATGTAAAGTAGATGGATAATTAAGATGGGCTAATGCAATCCTGCTATGTGGTACTGAATCAGTGAATCTTCTGTAATTAAAAATGATGACAGGAACACTGCATATGTCCCCTCTGCTTGCCTGCATCAGCATTAGTTTTTGCACTTGCCAGGGTCATTCAAGATGCTCTGAGTAGGACATTAAGTCATGATCACCTCAGTCATCTTTGCTCTTTTGGTTGGTACCAAAAGCCATTTTAACTCTTAATGTGGGTGAGTGCCAGTGGGAATTGGCATAACCCTAAAGACTTGCTTTACATAATCCAGCGAATACGAGACCTCGACAGCAGCTTGGAGACTAAAGGGTCTCTTGTCCATGCAAATCTCAGGGTGAAAAAGAATTTTTTAATGATATAATATCTGTCAATTGCTCCTGCAAACTACACCAAATGTGCTTATTTGTTGCTCTTTAGGAAATGTGTCTTGCAAGCATCTTCCCTGCTCTTTACCCATGAGCAGGCAAAGGAGCCTTGCAGAACCAATTCCGAGATATAATTGCTTTCTATTAGTAACTCCCTTAGATTTGCATCTCTTTGAGGGCAGACCTGGCCTGAAATGAAAAACTGTGTGAGATTCACACTTATGCCTTCAGACAGCAAGAGCATTTTGAGACCACAAGGAGGGGAGAGTGTGTTACCTTAGGGCACAGTTGCTCACTTGCTCTCTCCTGACCCCCATCTCCCTCTCTCCCTCTCCCCTCCTGCAAGACCAGGTTGTTCTCTCAAATGTAGTTGTGTGATTTTGCTGCAGGCAGCTGCTTGGGTTACAAGTAAATTGCTGATTTCTTCCATACCTGTATTTCAGATGAGATCACAGAGCAGATTAAGATAAACAATGGAGGCTTTAATGAGAGCCAGGAAGGATGGGGAGGGGAAATCACATATGAAAATTTGGCTGCTTCTTACTCCCTCCACCTTATTTCTGTTATATCTTGTGGTGGCACAAACATATGCAAAGGACATAGCACTAGGTAAGTGGTGAGAATCTTTTCTTAATATTGAGTGGACAGTACTTATTTTGTTATTAAAAATACTTATCACAATGAATAACATCCTTTCCACATAAAAGGATATCATTTGGCCATCTTACTCCTAGAAATCTCCATGAATTTGTATGCTTTTCAAATTATTTTTAGTCTTTTGGAAGGGGAGTAGTTGAGATAGTTTCTAGGTTAGAAAAACCCCAAAACAAAACCCTTAAAATATTTCAGAAATAGCCCAGAGTATTCTTTAATGCTCTTTACCTTTTCTCTACATAAACATCCAATGCATATTGGTGAATTTAACTTTCCTATAATGTTAACTTAAACCCCAAATTTTTTTCCTTTGCTCTATTCTTCCACCTGCAGCTCAGTCAGAATTAAGAATTTGATGTAGGTAACAACTTGAATTGGCCATTAAAATAGAATCTGGCACCTTGCAATGATTTCTTCCAGCGTGAGGAATGCATCTCATGGAACCTAGCACTAAAAAAAACCCCACCCAAACTAGCTTAAAATGTCAAGTGTTTTTTAGCTGCTTGCTACTTAGGACGAAGGATTTTTTCAAACATTAGTGAATTCTCACAAAGGTTCTGTAGGAGGGAAGTTAGTTATTGGAGCTGAGAGGAAACCTCTGGCACAAACTGGGAGCACTCCCTGACCCCCAGTTTTGTGTAGCAGCCATAAATGGTCCTTCAGCCAGCAGTTCCTTTACTAAGATGAAGAGTTTGAGATGATGAAAAAAAGTGCCTGAATGATAAATAGATAATAAAATAATAACAATGCGCTGCAAATTCGATTTGCTGATGGAAATTGCTGTGAATTCAAACCAAACAATGCCAATATATTTTATTAAGAAAACATGACTGGAAACCTGTAATGATGATATGGAACATTTGACCAGCACTGTCTTGAGCAAGGTCCTTGCAGGATTAAATTGCAGTGGACCAGCTGGAAGCTCTGATTGATAAACAGAAATATTTGGACTGATATCCCAGCTTAAGGGCACTACCTATGAAAATGTCTTTACTGGGGTGAAAATTGGATGGCACCAGGCTGCTCAGACTAATTGTGATCACGTGGAGCTGAAGAAAGTGACAGTTTTCACTGACAAATAAGATATGTGCTCTGAATTTGAGAGGATTATCACTTTTCACTTATGTGGTTTTTCAAATCATTCTGTGAAAGGAGAAAAATAGATTAATCGAATACTGTACCCTAAATCCAACCAAATCTAGCATTCATCCAAAAAATCCTACTGACCTAGAAGTCCTAATTGTCAAAAGAATTGCTGTTTGATTTTAGTATGTTTTGTGTTAATGAAATCTCCAGAAAATATAACCGGAGATGTTTGCTTTTGTCCTCATTTCCCTCTCCCTAGTACACCCCTGTGACTAAAAACGATGTGATTTATAATTTCCCTGCTACCTGCCTGGCTGCTACAGGGGAGCAGTTCATGAAATTTAAACTTGCACATGGCCTCTCCTCTGCTGCAGCTCGTAGTCCTATTTATTATATTCGTTGTTTTGGGGTGATTTTTTGGAGCAGCACGAGAACCTTGACAACTCACCTGCTTGCAAAGGCCTGTCAGAGACAGGAGGGGAGTGCAGCAAAATCAGCTGTGGCTTTGTGAGCCCAGCACAGGCCAGTGGCAAACTGGGAAAGGTCCCTTCTGCCCAGTATCCAGGTGGAAGTGCTTTGTCAGACGTGGCAGGGCTGCACTGAGTGGTCAGCCCGGGCTGCTTTTGTCCATGCAAAGCCTGTGCACATGGAAAGGGCCTCTTGCTTGCCTTTAGGGACCTATTGAAATGAAACCTAGAGGTAATAGTTTCCAGTCATAAAGGGGCCTTGCATTCAAATCCGTTTTTCTAGCCTGTGTTACAGTAGCTGAGGTTGATTCACGCTGTTCTTCAGGCACCCAGGGGAATGGAGTATTCACAGGCAATATTTTACTGCAGTTATGTATCTGCTCTTTGTGCCATTTATTTTTGATGAAATTTTTCATCAATATGTTGAAAAAAAAAAAAAATCCTGAATCAATCATTTGCTCTTTGAGTTTCTCAATTCTTGGTCTCAAAATGATAAATCCTGTGTAGATGCTTGTGGGTAGATTCTGAATACACTGAACAAAATGTCTCCTGCTTCAAGGAGTTCAAAATTTAGAAGACCAAAAATCAGTGACAGCTGAGAAGGGCAGAGCAGAAAGGATTTGCTCCAATTTTGAGCAGCGAAAATTTGTCTTGCAAGGTCATAAAGCAGGAGTAGCATGCCAGTTACATTCCTTGCTGGTAAATTAGAAACAATTTATGAGGCTGACTGTTTGTTTTAAAGGAAGTAGAGATGCTTGTTTTGTTCCTCAGTGTAAAATTGGAGATATGCATACTGTTAATAAGAATTCAGTATTTTGAAAGGTTTATTCTGAAGGGATTTTTATGTATCCATCCATTTTCCACTCAGATTGAGTTTCTTGTAAAATTGCATGGTGATATGTACTAGGCCTTGACTTCACTACCAGAAGTTCTAGTAACTCAAGCAGGCAGTAGATCTTTATTAAAAATAATGCAGAAGGTTAAAACTAATGTCTGGCCCTAATATTTGGTGGTGAAAATGAAAATGCTGGTGAAATTCAAGAAGATGCCTATTAGATACTTAAACAGAAATGTTATTAATTGAGTGCTGCTTAAATTAGGCCTGTAAACCCACCCAAAGTCATGTTCTGGAGCATGAATTGAACATCAGGATTGTTGGCTGGATTTTCAGGCTCAATGTCAAGTATTTCAGAGGCTTGGGGAGGAAACCACCACAGTTGTGGTGTTAAACATCTCTTGTGGCTGCAGTTGGATCTACCTGGAAGTGCTGCTTAGCCATGGTGGGCCTTTAGGAAAAGTAAAGTGTCCTCATCACCTAAGGAAAACAAGTTAGGGAAAGCCTGACACATCCCATTCACTGATTTGTTTATTTCGTTATGTATACAACGAATCCCATTTAGCTTTCAGGTTTTTGGGGATATGGTAAAAAGTTTGAGAGTGTGGAATTGTATTCCTTGGGTAAAGTTCACACCTCAAATAGACCTTAAAGAAGGCATAAAGCTTGCTCTGGGCTCTCAGTTGGGAGTTAAGTGGAACTTAAATGGAGCATAGACTACAGACAGGGAGATAGTAATGAATTTCATAAATAGCAGTAGCTCATAAGGAAATATTAATAGTTTATACTCAAAATACATTTGGGATGCTAACGGCAGGGATGACCATGGCATGTTTACCTGAAAGTTGTGGGGATGTATGGCATGAATGGCTGCCTGAAACGTGGAAGGACAGGCATCCCGTGGGGCTTTCTACAAAGAACACCGAAAATGTTCTTCAGTGATTTTATTTTGTCATCAGAAAAGGTGAAGCCCACAGATTCTGCTTAGCTGACAGTTTCTTTGGGTGGCTGTAAAAGAGCAAGTGAAGCACAAAATACAAGCCAATAATTAAAGGAAAAGGATACACCCTTTTAAGGGTTTTGTTGTTGTTGCTTTTCTTTTCTTTTTTATTTTTGAGCTGCAAACCCTTTCTGTAGCAAATGTGAGCATTGTGAAGAATGATAATGGGTGTCCCCTTCCCTTTAAACTCCTTCCTGCAGAGAGGAAAGCGCGAGTGTCTTACAATGGCCTCTTCCTTCCCTGCCTCTCTGGTGAGAGGTGAAACTCACCCTTGTTTGAGAGCACTTAGAGACATGTCAAGACTTTATTTGTGTGCATCAAATAACACACATTTTGGGCACCTTTTCCCTCCATCATGAGGTGCCAGCTGTGAGCGTGGACGGTCCAGACCAGAGCTACAGAGGAACAAGAGACCTCAGGGGCAAAGCTCTGAGGCTGCTTTTGAGTTTCACTCTTTCCAGTGGATTAAGTGAGTAGTTACCATGAGGTTATTGCAAAACCCTGTGAAATATTTTTGGTAGCTGGGTCTCTGGCACCAGGAGAGAATTCAGCTCATTTTTTCAAAATTCTGGCTCATGTTACAGTGGAACTGAGTATAAAATATCTATCTGTCCTTGCTTCTATTTTGCAAACCCCTGAACTATTTAGCTTGCCCACGCATTGTGGTCCAAAAGCATTGTGTGTTTTGGATTTTCTAAATTTCTATTTTGGCTTTTTAAATGTACACTATTTATATGATTTAGGATGCTTAGTGGCATGCATACTAATTGTAGAAAAATCCATCAGATATTACCCAGTAGACTAGACAGGCTCCTTCAGGGCTGTTATGGTCCATCAGGTAAATACATACTTTGGAACATGTACTAATGTCAAAAACCATGAGTTATTTACCCAGGAGATGCTGTTCCAGTATGCTGGGCAAATGTGTATCTAGGGTGGGGTTTTTTCAACAGCAGATTTTTAATTTTTTATTTTTTTTTTTCCAAAACTGAGAAGGCTATATCAACTTTGAAAAAGCTGCCATGGCCATTTATTGGAAAAATACACACATTTTCAAAGGGAACACGTGCCAAGCTGTGTGCTGTTATTAATATGCATTTATATAGTGCTGTAATGCTGTGTATAATGGGCTCTGGAACCAGTTTCCCAATAAGCCAATATATTACTGTGGTTCTTATGTAATGCTGGCTTTGTCTGGCTGGTAAGGGAACAGATGGATTGTTGTTGCTCACGCCCAAGCGCTTGGGGTAGTCAGACCAGTGCCAGGTCCCCGTGTTAGCTCCTCAGTGCTGCCCAAGTCCTCACAGGAGATCAGGAACAGTATAAATACATCACATACCTAATGTAAAATGTGTGTTTTCTCCACGTTAACCACTTCAGCCCTGCAGCCGGGGTAGCTGTTTACTCTTCAGGTTGTTTTGTAGCTGAGTAGTCTGGGGTATGGAGAGATGTAGTAACTTGTCCACGTTTAACCAGCTGGTCCTCATGTGAGAACACAAAAGGGATTTTTCTTAAAGTAAAACTTTCTGGCCTTTCTGTACATTTTGTATCACCCCCTTCCGTTTGTCTAAATAATGCAAGCAGATAAAGAGACAACTTTTTGTTCTTGTTATTGATCAGGGTCTCACAAAACACTTTCTGAGAGCACCACGAACGCAAGTGCATGGACCAGGGCATCATCTGAAACACAAAGTGCATAGCCCAATGCATATAGTGCATATAGTGTATATAGTCCAATGCCCTCAGGATTTGGATGTCTTCTCCCTGAACGTTTTCAGTCTACCCTTAAAGACCCCATTTGTGGGGATGCACTCACCGAGTTGAATTTAAGTGCGTGTGCCGTGGTCTTTTCCCTCTTTGATTTTGCTGTCACCCTCTACTCTGATTTCTTCAAGGAAATGCATCCTAACCTGGCGTGGTATTTGCAAAGTTCTGGCACGCAGCTACAGTTGAGGGGACAAGCTGCAGCCCCAGGCGTGGCAGTGCAGGGAAGGGAAGGGGGTCCACAGCAATCTTTTCCGCAGGAGCGCCAGCAGCGCGGCTGTGTTAAAGGACACAGCTCCAAAGCCAGAAGGCCATTAAAAAGGTTTGAAAATGACTCTGTTCCACGGTTATCTTTATGGCTTAGTCCTATCTGTAGCTGGCGGGACTCTGGCTTTCATTCACGTGCCAACCATGTACTACAACAATTAAAATACTACACCCATAAAACCCCGACGGCTGCGTGCGTGCGCGGCTCGACTAAAGCGCAGCAGATGAGATTGCCATCACAGCCCCAGCTGCAAAAGGGGGAAAAAGGAAAAAAAACAATCTGTGATATTTGGAGTAAAAGCTGAGGCTGATGGTGGTGTTGTGCTCCATGTTCAAAGTGTCGTTGCTGGCTGGTCATTCGCATGTTCACTGAGCGCCCTTTCTCCTGTGTGTTAGTTTGGACGACAATGCATTTTTTTATATGGGAGGAAGCAACAAAATAATAGAGAGAAATTAACCAATCAAAATCATGGTAAATAAAAGTCTCTCTCTCTCTTTCTTTCTTTTTAAGGCTCAAGAGGCAGCTGGCACTCTCAGGCTTTGTTATAGCGAGGAAAGAGAACAGCAAACTGCATGCAGTATAGAGTCAGTGTCATTGAAACTAATGGCATGAATGATCTCACACCATTGTAGTAAGACGGAGATTTACTGTGCTTGGTAGAGAACCCATATTATGGAGAAAAGCATCGATCTACTTCCACATTTTATTCACATGAACGACAAACAAGTTATTCACTACTATGCAGGCACATTCAATCCCTCAGTGTCTGAGTCACAATGCCCCCCAAGTCCCTCACACTTTACAGCTGTGCAGAGCACCTAGCCAATAACTACTTGTCTCCACTTTGCAACCAACAGAAAAGGTTTATTAGCCTTTCTTACTTGACCAGTTTACAGTTTAGGCTTGTGTTTGCTGGATAATTTTAGCCACAGTGTTTGATTCCTACAATAACACGTCCATTAATGCAATGTTCTCTCTCTCCCCCTCCTTTTCCATGCTAGGCATTAGGCAGGTGGAGAGAGAAGCTGTGGCTACGATGCCAGTTTCACTTTTTTCATCAGATTTTGACATTTTCATAGCCTAGAAATGTTCTGCTTCTAAGTGCTCAGTGCCTGTTTCCTATGCAAAGAGTGCAAATAATGGTAGGCTAAAATAAGATAGGAAAGGCAGGGAGAGAGATTCAGTGCAGTATGGATGCTTTGTTCTTGGTTTTTCTGTATTTATTGACTAATGCCACCTGATAGGGATTTTTCTCCTTTGTTTTTAACTCTAACTTTGGTATTGTAACGGAGATATCAGAGTGGTAACTATGGCAAAAGAAGAAAAATGGTGGCAAATTATTTTGTTTCTGTTCCAGGGGGGAGAGGCTAAATAATGGCGAAGAATAGTCCAAAAGCACACAGTATATTTCTGCTTTAATTCCCTGATTCTTTACATTATAGCACCTATGCATGGCCTCCTTAGCCATGAGAGGATGCTCTTGGTCCAAGAACTTTGGACTATTCGGGGACTCTGATGACCACCGTCATCCTCTTCGCTTTCAGTATAGCCTTTGGGGCAGATTGAGGATCTGTGTGTGCTTTGCTACCCTTCCTGGCTATGCTAATGGTCTTTTGGGAAATGTCAAGTTCATTTTCTCACTTCCTTTAAAGGGGAAAAACTCACTTTTGAGCCCTTCTTCAGCATCACATGCCTAAGACTCGGCACAGTCACCTTGTCTTCATTAAGCTTTGTTCCACACTCCTTAACAGGGTGCATTTCCTATGGTCTCAGAGACTGCAGAAAACTGTTGTTTCCCAGACTTAGGCCCAGACAAATCTACAGCTACCAGCTATCATATAGTTTTTATCATCAGTTCTTCACTCTTTTCCTTCAGTCATACTTCTTAGGGAGTAAAAGTGCATCAATCTTCAAAATGCTAACGTTTCATAACATTAAATTATTTGTCCCAAAGGAGCTGGTGGCCAAGTCAGCAAAGGAATTTGTCTTCTAAACTCCTGGTCTCATTCTTAAAGGGCACTCCCTTGACCTTCTGCACCCCCTTGAAACTAACTCTGGATATAGTGTGGAATAAATGGAAAAAATGTCTTAATATCCCCATTGCTCTAAGGTAAAATTAAATTCTGAATTTCTAAATTTGTCTTTTTAATGCGTATTTTTGGTTGGCTCTTACAACCTCTTCTCAAAATGGCATCAAATAACTGTAAGATATTGACTTTAACAGTAAGAAACTTTGTTTTAAGGTTGTCTTTCTGCTGGGAGCATAGTGCAGTAAATCTCAGCATTAGAAAGATAGTAAATTTGTAAATGTTGAATTTCTTGCTCTCAAAAATCTGTGAGCTTGTGAATTACAAGCAACACAATTTCAGGTCTTAGAAACCCTTGCAACACATTGTGACTGCAAATGGAAGGAGTGGAAAAGAATTTCCAGTCCCAGCTGATTGCACAACGACCTTATCAAATAATTTAGTACAGGAAAATAACCCAAAAATAATTCCTGAGAACCTAGCTCTAGACACACAGAGTGCTTTAGGCTTGCCCTTCCTTGGGGGAAAGGAGGCTTTGTCGTTTTTGATGTGCAGGAAGTGTTGGAGCAGAAGAGGCTCAAGAAGCCAACTTTTGAAAGGATGCCCTCACACCTTCCCCCTGTGACAGAGGCAGGAGCAGTGGACAGGTGCAGAAAGGCTTTTTACCTGCTCCAATATTGCCCATCACTCGTGCCTGGGGTTGTGCCCACCTCGAAGGTTTAGCTGGGAAATGTGCGACTCCTTTTCCCTTTTCCTGAGGGAAAGGACTCATTCCATAAAATCCAAGCTGGTTTTCCAAACAAAGCCAAGCTGTGCCCAGGCCCCTGGGAGGTGACACACAGGGCATGCATGGCAAGCAAACATTTGCCTTCGGTTCCACAGCAGCTTTTGGAGTCCTGGTTTCCCTGGCGTTTTTATCTCTCCCTTGACTCGGTTAATCTGTGTTATTGTCTATCACTAATTCCCATCCAAATGTAACATGGAAGCTGCAATCAGCTAACAATTTGGTCTCAATTATGCAATTGCTTTTTCTTCAGTTGTTCAGAAGTTTTCTGTGATTCTTTGTTTTCCCATTTCCACACCTTGAAAATGAAGAAAAATAAGATTGGAAGAAACCTCAAAAGATCTTCTAAGCCATCCCTCTGCCCCAAGGTGGGATCAATTATATCTCCGTCATTCCTGGCAGATGTTTGTCTCTCTTGCTTTTAAAATCTTCCAGTCGTGGTTATTCCACCATTTTTCCAAAGCATTAACTCTTCAAGTTAAAATGAAAAGTCCTTGTGTGTCTGGTTTAATTTTAAATCAGCACTGCAAAGGACTGGTTGCAAATGTGCCGTGGAATATGACTTAAATAGGGCATAAATTGTCTGTAACCTTTGGGCATATAACTGAAATTATTCTTTGCAGGGGGCTTTATGTAGGACTTATATTCATTTTTAATGAACTCTGCTATCATGAATCTTTCACAGCTTTTGCTATTCTTCTAAACATGATAGTTCTTGCCATTTGATTACAGAAATTAGTTTAATTATAGATTGATGCCAAACGCATGACGAAACACAAATATACATTCAGAAAATTTAAATACAAATTCTTTTGCCCACTCAACACAAACAGATTCCTGTTTGATAAATGCTTGTTTATAGGAACTGCCAATTTTATAATTCTAGCCTTAATGAGAAAACTAGCATACCTGTATGTCAAGGGTCGGAATATTCTTAGCTTCTGTGTTCTCTGTATGTTTTCTATTTATATGGAATTTGCTACTAGAAGTGTGCTGCTGTTGCAGGACTGAAAATATACCCAGTGACATGAAAAAAAAACCCAACTCTTTTAGTATTTTAAGACCTGGCAACCTTCTGCAGCCATCACGTGATATTTGTGGTGTTAAGGGTCTTTTGAATTTCTGAATATGCTGGAAGTTTTTTGATAGAAGTAGCAGACCAGAGATCAGTCAGCCTTTAAATAGGAAGTTCCTGGGGACGTTGATATTGAGGAATTAAAAAAGAAATCCACATTCTGTGAAAATCTCAGACTTGGTAAGGAAGCTAACTAGAATTTAGGGATTTATTTACAGCTTAATGTTATCCAAGATCCCTCTTTAATGAGGTGCTCGAATGTCCAAGATGTGTGTACGTTCTTAACATTTTACAAATATTATTGTCTCAGTTGCAGAAATAATAATAATAATAATAATGGATAATTAATAACAATTTCATCTTGTGAATGTGCATATTTGATTAGATGTCTTCTTTTGTAGGTTGTTAGAGTTAGTGTTAGATTTTCCATACCATTTTTCTTACCTCTCCCTTCATTTACAGGCTATTTTCTGCTTTACGAAATTTAAGCTCCTTATTATTCTTTTATTTTCTGAAACTGTTTACTCTAAGTCTGTGCTTGTAAATCAGTGCCAGGGCTGCCTTCCATCCTCTACCTTGCTAATACTGGACTTACCCAAGCCAGGTGGAGGGTAGAAATTCTCTGGAAAATTGGGATATGCATAGGCTGGGTCGGAAAGTGGCCATGAGGCTGCTCTCGGATATCAAGTCAGGTTTGCTCCGGTGCCTGCTCATCGTCAGCTTGGGAGAGTTCAGGAGGTCACCTGAAATCCATCTCCTCCCCTGCTGTTGTTCTCCCTCTCAGGGCCCTGAGTGTGTTAATGGTTTCTCAGCAGCAGACGAAAGGAGCAGGAGAGATAAGAGGGGCACACGGGTATTATTCAGCATGGCACTACACGTGTGACTTGTTTTCTCAGGCTATCACTTAGCACTCACGCTGTGACACTGTGCAGGAGGGGGCTTTGGATGGACAGGAAGCGAGCAGCACCAGCTTGGGAAGCACTGGGTGCTCCAGTGCCTCTTGCATTTTTTGGGTTCATGAACCAGAAGAGGCTCCTCTGGCTGCAGGGTGGGAAGGGACCCTCAAAGTCTGGCTCTCCTCTCACTCTTCTCCAGTCCTGTGTTCCATGCCACTTCCAGCTAACCTTCAGAAAAATGCTTGCAGAGGAGCAGGAAGAAGAGATTTCGCTAAGATAGAAAATGCATTTGATGTGCTAAAAGAGTGAAAAACTCTACAAGCAGAGAGTGTTGACATATCTTATCTCGGTTGTCAGAAGTGGCTTGTGAAATCCAGTGAGATGAAATCCATGCTCTACATATGGGCAGTACAGGCATTTCTTGAACTTATTCTAACTTCATTAGGCACCCACAGAAGGTGCCTGCCATGACAAATGTAAGTAGGTTCTTGCTTGTCTTTTTAACTTTGTTATTTCTTTCCTAACAACCACCCTGTCCTGCTGCTCTGCCTCCTGGCTGACAGCCTGAATTTGCTGCCTTTCTGTACCTGAAATGGTTATAAGCTAACGAGGAAAAGACGTGGTATCTTGTAACACCCATGTTTTGTTATTGTGTCTGACTTTTTCCCTTTAGAGAGTTGGGGAGTGTCTGAACACAGAACACGGTACCCTTTCCAAATAGTGTTCAAGGATGGAAAAGCAGTCAAAAAAGACAGTGACTTTGAGGGAAGTAAAGCAACACAGAAACTAACAAAAAAGTGTTAGGCGTGGAGGTGTGAAGCTGAAGCTACACCAGTGCCAGTTAATGAGTTTTTAATAGGGTATGCAGATGGTATCCAGGAGGACTGTGCCTGCAGGGAGTGCAGGTCCTAATATGCATCAGCACCTTCATGAAAGAAGATGCAGGAACATTTTTGTGACAAATGGGTTGTTCAACCTGGTGCCACTGGTAGAGAGAGAGAGAGAGAGCGAGTGAGAGCTCCTTTCCCTCCATCATTTAATTAAAAATGTTCTGCTTGAGTAGTTTGCTCTATATGGGAAGTTTTTTCTCCACGGGCAGTTTGTGCTGTGAGATGTAAGATATTGGCCCCAGTGCATGTGATAACATTGCATCAACGAGGAGCCTGTTCTCCAGTGTGCCCAGGCAGATCTTTCATTCAGGACAAAGGAAGTGTGGTTTGTGTTAAAGATATAGTTCAACTTTCATAATGAAGCAAGTTGTGAATGATGAATGAAAGCACTTATTGAGCCGAAAGTACACACACCAGATTGAGCAATGTTGATCTTTGTGCAACAATCAGCTGAGTAAGAGAAAGCAGGGACTGAATTTTTGACTGCCTCGGTCTGACCTTCATTTTGTACTTTTTTTAGCTGCAAATTAACACATCCAATTGTCAGGCAAATGACTGCTGAAATTTTTTGCCTGTTACTTGGTGGTGCAAAAAAGATAGATATGCAAATTGCACTTGAGAAAGTGTAGGGCAGTCCTCTGACAAGGCAAGCAATAAAGTCCAGTTGTATAAATTGTTATGCAATCAACATATGCAGTTATTAAAATTTTTAATTTGGAGGGAGAGATGCCATCCTCCCTGGTTCATCCCGAGCCATTCCTCCTTCCTCTTTCATACCCTCCCCTCTTCATTTTTTGTTATTTTCCCTGCTAAATCACACACTGCCTTTTTCATATATTACTCACCATGATGAAATACCTTGATTGGAACTCAAGCTGAATCAGATTTTAATTTACAAGAAGTGTTTGAAACAGATTTTCAAACGGCATAGCAACACGAAGGTAATTCACAGAGGCGTGTGTTTAAAATAAGGGCCTAGTTTATAGGAAAATCCGGAATGTGGGCTGGAACGTGTTCCAGAATTCCACCCTCTTGTCCTGGCTACACAAACAATGTGACCAAGGCCTGCCAAGAGTTGTCGTGTTTAAATAGAGAGAGAGAAGGAAAGTGGCAAGAATTCCCTCAGCACCATAATCTCTGCTGCTACTTAACACTTTTAAGAGAAAGGCGGATACAGGAAACAAGAATAAGACATAGCACACTCCATCTCTTCTCTCCAATAAACACTGCTTAGAATTCCATCTAATCTGGGAGAATAAACATTTCTAAGGATTTTTTCTGAACATTTGATCTGAGTGACTAGAGCAGCTCATTTTAATTTTTATTTTAATGCCTTGCTATTTTTCTAACCGAATGCTTGCAGCACCAGCTTTGCATGTAGTGTGCTCCAAGACATAACTTGAAAACCAGTTCCTGGGGTTCTTAATTGGTTAAAATCCTACAAACTTCAACAGGATATTGGCTGTAGGAAAAACGACAGGGCTTGGCAGTGCACCTGCTGCTGAGTTGACAATTAGAAAGAGTTAAAGAGCATACCACTAAGGTGATTACCATTACATCGGGAGATCTTACCCCAAATTCCTCAAAAGGAAATTTGAATTGATGGGCTTTTATAACCACTTAGTCAGAAATGGATACATAATGCACTGGCACAAAAAATGTCCACCCCACCCAGAGTTTGGTAGGTATTCCCTGTCTTTTGAGGTAACCAATTTTTTATTAACTATCTGCCTCATTTCCAATTGAAATGAAAATAATGTTTTTATGGTCCCCTTTACGAGTTTTTGTCAGTTGATTTGCTGCCCTTTAGTGTTAGGAAAACTGTGCTTGGATGGGATGTAGCTGGAATTGGTTTTATGAGCTGTGGCAGTGCAGGACTGAAGCTTTAGGAGGTTTGACATTTTCCTTTTCATGCTCTCCAAAAAGATGCAGAGTACACACCACCACTACCTCCTATATGGTAGGTTGGCCACCCCAGTACGTCCTTCACAAAACTTTTAAACTGACTTTTTCCTTTAATAATGTCAAGGTCCTCTTCAGACAGGGATGTACTGAAGGGTCAGAATAATCACGTAGGCAGGAGTTATTGATGCAGAGTCTCTCTTGAGAATGAGCACAGAGCTTCGAATCCATGCAGGGAATGGCAGGATCTTTCTCTCATCTATATCTGTGTCTTTAGTCCTGCCTTCATGTTGT
The DNA here is from genome assembly GCA_013400515.1 of Erpornis zantholeuca. Classification (NCBI taxonomy): domain Eukaryota; kingdom Metazoa; phylum Chordata; class Aves; order Passeriformes; family Timaliidae; genus Erpornis; species Erpornis zantholeuca. The sequence continues at coordinate 50,622 of VZTN01034536.1, read as the reverse complement.
TTCTGTCTTTGAAAATATTCACCTTTCTCTGGGTACTGTTTAAGGCAGATACAGCAGACTGAGGAAATCTGAGTCTGTGGAAGGTTTTACTCCAGATTTATTGTTAGAATAGGTACTTTTGCATTTGTTTTTCCTGTAGAGAGGGAAAACGTATGGTCAGCTTCCCAAAATAGTTTATTAGACTCAAGCAATTAGTACCATAAATGATGAGAGACACTGAGAAAAAGGCAACTGGTATGCTCAGCACTGCATTAATCTCCAGGCCAGGTTTTTCCAGGAGCTGAGCACTCAGCAGTTGTTGTCAACTTCCAATTCAACCACTAAAGGAAAAGCCAAAAAAATCAGAACTTCTGCTGGAGGCCTAGTGCTTCAGGAAATCCAGTCATCCGATTTGGAAATGCACGTGGGCTCAGCTGAGCTCTGTTGCATATCTGGGCCCTGACGGCTATGTTTAAGGCTGGCACATCCTTCTTGGGCCACTGGCACATTAAATATTTTGAAAGGCTGTGCTTTCGCTGTATTCTGAAAACAATGTTTAAAACACAAGCCTTGAAAGGTATTTCCTCCTCCTTTTTGCTCTCTGGGAGACCAAAGTCTCTTATTTATGAACTGAACAGGCAATTACAGCCTGCTGTTCCCCACCCAGTTCTCCCACTGCTGACCAGGGGGGTAGGAAGTAGTTTGTTCTTTATGCCCTCTCCTCAGCTATCAAGAAGCAGTTTTTCTCATGCAATATTGCCAGCTAGTAACCAAATTGAAGCAATTAAAAGGCTTTATGCATGTGTCTTGTAGAGACTTCAGATTGTCAAGTGAAAATCTCCAGAGCCGGCTGACATTTGGAACTAGTTGATGCCCCTCAAAATAACTTTAGTCTTTGTCAGTTGATTGTGTCTTAGTCTTCCCTTTTTCAAATCAAAGCACAGAACAGAGCAGTGTTGTATGCTTACTGTCGTAAGCATTCGAAAATTAGTTGCCATAGATAACTTGGTGTCTCTCTGTTATATTTATATACAAATGTTGTTTTGAAGGACCAGATTTTTTTTCTCCTTGGTTTTGCTGATGTAAATGGAGAATCCCAGATGAGTACATGACATGGAACTGAAACCACTAATAGGCTTTTGCCTGTATTACCTTTGAAGTGGTTTGGTTTTGCCTTGGAAAAATGTGCATTCCCAATGATCAAACCCTCACACATTTGTTAGGAAGAGTTTATGTTGTGCCTGTCCTTGGTTGTGAAAGCACACCATGCCTTCACAAAAGTGGTCTAAAAGAATGAACTATGAAAGCTATGACGGATACTGAGAAAGGAGAACAAGTCCAACTTGTTCTTAAAAACTAGTTGGGATCTTGGGGCCATTGCCTAACATATGGGAAGACATATAGCAGTATACATGCTGCTGTATTACCTAGATACAATGGAACGAAGGCATCTCCTATCCCTTCTCCCTTTTAATTTCTTGTATTTGGACACTTATTTTGTTCCTTAGAGAATTCTATGGACACTATCCCTTGCCATTCTTTTGGCAAGAAACTTCCTTCCTATATTTAATCTTCCCTAAAACTGCTCAAATCGTTGCATTAGGCACGCCTGCTGCGTTCGACTTGAACGCAAAGAGAAGGGGCAGCTGCTCCAACAGTTGTCATTTCTGTTACAGCCTTATCAGAGGAGCTATAAAAATATGGATGTCTCTTCCTGTATGCGTGATTTTATAACCGTGAATAAGCTCTGTGCCGCGCCGGCTCCTGTGAAAAGGAATATTGCCGCCACAGGGCTCGATGTTGTCAGAAGTGCCACACACGGGAGGGGGAAATGCACCGAAGGAGGCTCCCTGTGTGCAAGATGTGTCCTTTAGGTGGTGCCATTGTGTTTTTATAAGGTGAGGCAGCTCGCTCCAGAAAGGGCAGGAGGCGGTGAAGGAAAGGATGCAGCGCACAATGCATCCTTCTCTACCCGGAGCGACTCGGAAACATCTGAGAGCACAGAGCCATCCCCACGCACAGGATGTAATGCTGCTAGGGTAAATATAGAGCGGCTGCTGTCAACAGTGGGGACGGCAAAAGCTGAAAGGATGGCAACTTGAAACATCCTTTTTTTTTTTTTTTTCCTTCTTTTTCCCCCTTTTTTAAATTTTTTTTTTTCCTTTTAAAAGTTAATTCCATCAAAAGTGAGAAAGCAGAGGGAAAAGATAGTTGTTAGGAATGGGTGTGGTCCGTGGGGTTTAGATCCAAGCTGCCAGGCGATGTTAAACCCATCCAAAAAAAAAAATTGAATGGTTTGGATGTGTCAGTTGGGTTCACGTGGCTCCTGGTTGGGGATGAATCATGAAGAATCTCAGAAATATGCACGGAGAAATGTTTAGGGTGGGTCTCAAAGCAAAAGCGAAATGCAGCTTGTTGCTAAGTGAGAAGGAAGTCTTGCCTCATGGGGGAGGACCAGGGAAATGAGGAGTTCGAATCCCTGTTTTCACGGCCCTGGCTGGCCAGTTTCTCACTGTGGTTTTTTTTTTGTTGTTGTTTTTTAAATACATAAACTCTCTGAGCTTCAGTTTGAAGCTGTGTTCCTGAACTTAGTGCTTTAAGGTATTTTAGATGCTTTGAAAATGCTGAATTGAAGGGATCACATGCATACAAAAGCATTGCTGTTGTTTGCATATTGTTTAGATGGTGTTTTCTTAAAAATCAGGGCACCCTCTGTCCCGTGTTTTCTCACTACATACGGGTCAGAAAAGTACAAAAGTACTGTATGTCTGAAACATTTCCAGCAGCTTCCCTGGACCTGCTTCCAAAGCTCATTGAAATCTTGTTAACAGAGCACTCTACCTCCCTCTGATACCTCACACTGCAAAACAGCTTTGAAGGCCTAGACTGAATAATGAAGGAAACAAGGGCATCTGGGGTCCATTATTTACCCCATTTCATAAGGCGCTTCTACAAAGTCTGCTGCCTGCCTTTTCAGATCCATGACAGAAATAAATACAAAGCCTGGAAAGAGCGAGCAAGTCAGAGTTGTCTGCTGCCCTCTCCACTGCCCCCCTCCCCTTTTCTTCCTGTTTCACAGGACACATTTGTTTCATCTCAGCTACATGGAGTTCTCTTTCTGCCCAAGACACTTGTTCTTCCCCCTTCACAGATTGTTTATTCCTCCTTTATTTTATTTTTTTTTTTTTTTTGCTTGGGAAGACATCTCAAACACCTCTGGGTTTTGAAGAAGGCCAGCGAGAAGCTGCCCAGAGATTTTTATTTTCACTTTTTCTGTTTTCTTCTCAAACCGACAAAGACTTGAAGGCTTGAGATTCGACTGTGGCCACATTAGGAAAACACATGTGAAACGCCAGTAAAGTGATTCCCATCTCAGTGTGTCAATTCGCAGGAGGGCATTTTAAAGTAATGGGGGTAATCTGAAATGTTAATGCATCCCAAAGGCTGCTGCAGAAGGGAGCAAGTTGTGGAAATTTTTGTCGACTCTGGAGTGTCTGAGCGTTTTTAAGAGGGGTGGCCCAAAGTGCCTCTACATTTCTTGTGAAAATAAACGCTCTGCAAACCTGGCTTTCGAGTGAAAACCTTTTTGGAATGCTCAGTCAACACTAGAGCACTTTCTCCAGGCACTTAGCACCCCTAGTGTAGGTGAAGGATCTGGGCGAGTACACCGGTACACCATCACAGAGCAACACCAAGCTGCAAACAATTAATTTCACGCCTTTTTTTTTTCCTATTATTAATTCCCTGACTAGATGATAATTTATCCCAATTAGTTAGTGGCCAGTTTGTAGTTGTCTGTTTGAATATTTGTACCTGTGGCTTCTAGCCACAAAATTTCAAGCGTTTATTGAGAGGGTGGCAATTATTTGTGAGCAAAGCCCTGCCCTCGTTAAAGTCCTTTTTAAGAGTTATCAATGAAGCCCTACAGATTTAAAAAACCCCAAAAATTAATCTACCTATATAGGACATTGCCTTTATATGTTGCTTCCACTTTGATTTAGTTGAATTGACAGTTCCAAATAGAGTTAATTTCTTACATAAATGAGTGTCTGCAATCCATCTGCAATGGGCTTTCCTCTTGCACAGTTCAAAAAAACAATAATGTCATTAATGTGTCAAAAGAGGGCTAGAACATGATGAAAAAAGTAGGAGACCTTTGGAGAAGTAGTTATTTAGGAAGCTCCTAAAAATAATTCACATAATAATTTATTCATCCTGAGTGAGGGTTCAGGTCTAAAGGAAAAGGCTAGACAGTGCATATCCTGAATTTTAGGGCTGCTGCAGCCCCTGCTGTTTATTTGCAGCTATCCAAGCCATTTTCAAAATGAGGTAAGGTTTCTGTTTCAATCTATCTGCCCATTGTTCAAGGAGTAAATGATCTGGTGTTCTTTAGGTTGGGATCAACTTTACTGGACTTTATGTGCCTGAAACATCACCCAGAATCAACCTCTGAGGTGCAGAGGCTGTTGCTGATATCTTTCAAGTGTTCAAAGCTGCTTCCTGGTTATATTTATAAAACTAATGGGTGACTTTTTTCTTCTCAGAGAAAATGATAAATCTCAGTGTTCACCAGCATGTGTTTCACGGGCAGTTACCAACCTGTGATCATGTGCATATCATCCAAATAAGAGGCAGAAAAATCTCCCAGAAGCAGCATGAGTACCATTTATCTTTCTACCATAATAATCTTAGGTTTAGCCAACAAAGTATCTCACAGGATATTTAGCTGACAGCCCACACTAGCCTCTGCTGAATCATTGTTTCATGTGCCATTCCTTTTTCTTTCCTGGTTATTTTTTTTTTTTTTAGTTTTAGAGAGAATGTTTTGCCACTATAGTAACTGCCAGACAAAATAAGATCAGTCAAAGCCAATGAGCAAAAAAGAAGGGCAACGTGAAAATTTTTGTTTAATTCAACCATGACATCTCTCAGTTGGCCCTGAATTGCTGCATAAAGATTTGCCTGTTTGCAGCAACCTACTCCCCACTGGTTCTTTATAACGACAAGCCCCAAAGAGAAACCCCCAAAAAGTGATGCTTTCTGCCACACTATTCTGATGCTTAGCTTTCTTGCACAGATGAGGAACGGAATGTTTACTGAATACCTGATTTAATTGAAAGCTTTGGGTTGAACTTTTGCTACTATTTTGGAGGTGTTGTGTGAAGGCCCTTCATGTGAGCAAGTGTGAGGTGGATTTGGGACACTGTTAGTCCATTTCTTGCCACCAAATTTAGAAGGATGCCGCAGCCTGCAGAGCCAAAAAATGAGCATTTACAAGTCAGCGAGGTTGACTTGTCCAGGGCCTATAACATCCCACGTTCTGACTGCAGCTTCCTCTTAAATTTGCAGGCAAATTTGTCTCATTTTCACCGTACTTGTTGAGTAGGGAAGGTACATGACAGCTGGTGAGCGACTGTAGGATAAACCTGTGGAGATGCCAGGCATCCTCAGCTTGATCAGAACCCCACAGAGAGTCAGACCAAGAAGGTGGTTGCAGTTTAGCAGTGATTATGTGCTTCTGGCTCGTCGGACTCCTCTCCACACCTCCTCGGGTGCAGCAGTTGTTTGCCGTACTGAGACTGAGTGCAGGCAGTGAGCCCTTCTGCCATTATGTGCCTTGCAGACGTCATTGCCTGGAAGCTGCAGTTGCTAGACTTTGAATCCAGTGGGATGGCCAGCTCTCAGGGGGAGCTGAGGGTGTGTGGCATCCTGCTGTATCACTGACCTGGAGCTGCCAGGTGTACATGTGCTGCAACCTGTATGAGTTGGCACTTCCCTGCAGCTCACAGCCTTGTGCTTCCTTGTGTGGTTCCTCTTGCGTTATTCGCTACACTCCTGCATTTAACCTTTCTTATTGGATTTCAATATGATTCTTGCTTCTTTCCTCATATTTGCTGTTGTCCTTCAGATCTGCTGTTCTTTTGTTTCTTCCTTTCTGCTGTATTAATTCTAAATACACCTGGTAGTTTTTGCAGTTCGAGCCTGCTTTTCAGAAGAAAAGACTATTGGGCTACTGAGGGTTGTACAGATCTCAGTTATGTCAATAATTGATTCTGAGTAACCATAGGGTGTAAAATGAATAAAGAACAGGTACAGCCCTAAAGTGTGATGGCAGCTGCCTGTGTTGCTTTGAGGAGCTCAGGGAGGAATAGCAATATTATCAATTGCTGTGGTCAGAGAACAGTGTTAACAACTCATTTTGTCTAAATCCCTGCTTTGGGAATTAACCTTCCCTGTGGTGTAGCTAAATTGTTCGACCTATTACTCTTAATTTTCTTCCCTGTTAAATGGAGGTAATACTAATTGTTTAGGTATCTCATGGCATATTGCGAGGATTAATTAGCGCTTGGGAATGAAAAGATGTTGCTGAAATACCCCAGGGACCAAGAGAGGAAAGAGTGAGATTGGCTGGATTCATCCCCAAGGTGATGGCTGCTGCACATTTACCTTCATGGTTTTCTGTGTCCTTTCATCCTGGGAGACATGTGGTTTGCCAGCTCGCTTACAAATCTTGGTGCACCCCAGTACAGGTGGATGGATGAAAGATGGGCAGAACCAGGGGACAATTTTGTGGCAAGGGGCAGAGGAAGAAAGGAAGAGTTGTCACCAGTCGGATTAGGAACACACAGAGTGGTTTGAACGTTCTCCTCCTTTCACAGCACACCTGATTTGGTCCTGCCATGGTGACATGGGTTTAAAAACCCCGCAGTTTTACTGGACCTATTTTTAAACCTTCTCTTGTCCTTCTCCTCCCTGATGTGCCTGCCCCTTTCCTTTTATCTCAGCCTTGTGCATCTTTCCTAACCACATGCACACTACCCAGATTACCATTTTCCTACCCTCTTGCCCACGTTCCTGTTCTTCATCCTCCTCATAGTATTTTCCCCTTTTAAGGGACAGGTTTATCTCGTGACTCAAATCATCCTACATGTCCTCCTGCCTCCATCTCCTCTTTTCCTTGCAGAGTTATGCAGTGTGATGCATTCACCATGCACCCCTAATCTGCTGTTTGTCCCGTGGTTCAGGCTGGCCAAGATGGCATCTGATTACTGCAGACTTTGAGATATTGGATGCAGGATTAGCTAGACGGCTGAATGATTAATGGACCAGGCTCACCACCACATCTTGTTAAGGCTGAGTTTATCAAATCCATAAGGGAGTTGTTCGAATTCACTATTGTGGGTCATTCTTCCTTCCTTAAAAAAAATCCCACCCTCTCCGCTTGTTGTGAAAATGTTTATTACCTGGTCGTATCCTACCTGGTCTCCTGTATCTTCTTCATCTGTTTTAATGGCCAATTTCATCATCATGCCTGTCTCCCACTTGAATTATTGTGATTTTTTGCTAATCTTTACCATGGAAAGACCCACAATATCTTGCTCTTGTTCTGGTAATTTCTAATTCTTTTGCAAATCATCTCAGGCCTATTTGTTTTTCCTTTTGCTGTGGTCTCCCCCTCCTCTCTTCACCTCCTAATACTTGTCATGGCTGAGAGCTGCCTTGTCCCTCTTCTGTAAAATTTCTCATTTTCTCAGTATTGCTTTGGAATCAATACCTTTCCAATTTTTTTTCCTCCATTCCATTACTCACCAGTAACCTCCACAAGCTTCTCAGAATTCCTGTGGCATGACCTGCCTTTTATTCCTGCAATAAACTCTTGCTCATGTAAGTGGTTCTAGTAAATGTCATCCCCACGGGCTGCAAAATCCTGATGCAAAGAACTGATTTTGCAACATGTGTGCCCATATAAAGTGACTGTGTACATTGTCTGCAGGTCCTGGCCTGTATAATATTGTTAAATTCAAAGGCCTAAGCATGGCCTAGTCCCTGCCCATCAGCCCTGACGATTTAGTAATGGTTTGAACTCATCACATGTGAAAGTGCCCTTTAGTTCCAAGGCCTTCATGCTGGCTGGTCTGTGCTTGAGGCAACATCTATGTGTGTGAAAGGAACCATAAACTCAACTGTGTTGCCATCATAAACCTTTTATCTCCCTCGGTGTGTTTATATAAAGACGGCGTGCACAATAAAGAGGGGAGGGAGGACAATTATGGACCAGAAACAGCGACACTCTGGGGTCAGAGTCCCTGGAAATCCACGTGGGGATTGTGTAGATGCTCAGCAGCACGAGGGAGGCTGTGCAAAGTAACCAAATATCATCATGTGAAACAATGCCTGTGTGTGCGAGCCGTGCAGGGTCACCAATAGCTGTATTGCAGCAAACAGCCCTTACCTGCAGTGAATCTGTAGGGATCTCGTGGCCATTAGGAGCTTAGGCAGGTATGTGCCCTGAGCAGGTGTTTTCCTATAGGCACATCTCACATGCAAGCATGTGTTACTAGATGGACCACAGACCTGACATTTTTCTTGGTGAACTCGGGAGAAGAATGAGGTGGAAAAGGGAGGGGGAGCAGAAACCAATCAAAGAAAGCAATACTTTTTATCAATCATATTTGATGCTATTCTTTCTCTCTCTTTCATCACTTTGATCTCTCAAATAAAACTGATACTTTGGCCACTTTCCAAACTCTTAGCTGTGCAGTCTGAGAGGGCCCTGGGTTAGCTGCTGAGGGTATGTGTTTGCAATTATGCATTTGAAAGTATTTTCCCCTCCGCTGAGATAACATTCTTTTTGTGTTACCACACACTTCTGCTGTCTCGTTTTTCTTCTCCCATGGCACTGCAGGCTGAAAGGCCTCAGTGCGTTCCCCCTCCTCCCCCGATCTTTGCAACTGATATCTGAATAAAATACTTTACTCTGCTGGTATTTAACCTGCTGAGCCTTTCACTTTCTAGCTGTGAAACACACAAAAAGGGTATCGGGCAGAAACATCCCAGCAGTTTCATTTCTTAATATGCCTCCAAGGTAAGGCAAGAATGAACAGGGTGGGAAAATTTATACTGATGTTAGGGATCTCCAGAGCTTTATTTATAGGTTAACATTCACTGAGAACAGCTTTACATTTAGTTTCCCAATTTCCAGTATTTTTTCCACATAAGAGAACAAATTTGAAAATTCTTCTCTTTTGTTCATCTGGCTGTAATTCAGTGTGAAAAGTTTGAGTAAGTAATGATCTGTCTTTTATAGGATAGGTAGATTATAATTTTTTTAGCTGATGAATTTCGGCCTCACAGTAACGAGTATATGGAATTACATCAATTATTAGCGTGAGAAGGTAGGCTTTTCAATCCCTGACAAAAAGCCAAGTTCCTTGAGCGGAATAACAAAAATCTGTGTGACCCTATGAGCCCTTCACACTGCAACCTGTTCTACCACACGTGATTTGTCTGGCCTTGGACTTGCTCATTATGGTCCAAGAAGGAAACACTATTTCATCAAAAAAGCACACTGCACTCAGTATCAACAAGAAACGTTCTCCAAGTGTAATTTAAATTTTCTCTCTGGAGCACAGCACTCAATAGGCTTAAAGTGATTGGGGTCAGTAAGAGTAGGAACACCACTGTCTTGGGTCTGATGTAGCATATCTCATGTTAAATCTGTGTGAAAATTAAACATGTGGGGTCCAATCCTGTGGTGATCCTTCCCTCCCACTGGCTTAGAAAGCTGGTTGTGTGCACTTTCTCCCTTTCACACACATGTGTGTGCTTGCAGCCACACACACCCACACACAGGGCTTTAGGAGAGTAGCTGCTGCAGTGAGAGACCTGCCCTGCCTGTTTCTGCCTCCCAAGAAGGAATCCTGCAGGATGGTGCTCAGAGATCACAGTTGTTCCAGGTGTTCTGCACCGAGCATTCCCTGCCCAGGCTAAAGTGATGCCTTAAATGGCTACCTAGAAACAGAGACTAAACAGGAATAAAGGAAAAAAGGTGGTATTTATTAGTAAGGCCTTCAGGTGCACACTTTGGGCTCCAGAGGTCTTGCCTCAGTGGATCTTAAAATGGACGTCCACAGGTCACGAGTGTTTCACACTTTTACATCAACATAAATTCACCAAGCAGAAACCAGCCAGTGATGTGATTTCCCCCAGCTTGCCCCCCTCTTCCCAAGATGATGGTTTACAGTTCTTGTTTCTGGTTGTCCTTGAAGAACAATTAGAGTTTTTGTTATGTCTATCTTAGCACAGAGAACAGCATAGAGAACAGCATTTAACAAGCTACTGAAAACTTCAGAGTTACACTAGCAGTACAGGATTTGAAAAATATAAAAGTTAAAACCTAAGGCATCAAAAGCTGAAACCTTTTGAACATCTCTCTAGTTTTTAATATCAATCAAGGAAGGTTTTTGGAGGCCTGCAGATACCTCGGACAGGGTATAGATTTCTCCATTCCTCCATTTTGTATAGAACTATCTGGGGAGTTTAAAGTACAGGGCGAAATAAACTACTAGTCCAAATTAATTTCCCACCTAAATATCTCTGATGATAATGACAATGCATATCCTAAGTGAGGGTAGCATTCTATAAAACTAAGACCTAATGCCAAAATTTATACTAGGGATCTCCAAATTTCTTTTACACTCATGATCAACTCAATGTTTTTCAAAGATTCACATACACTCTCACATAAAACCTTACATAGAAATCTTAAAAAGGAAAATTAAATTTTATTGGCTTAGTGCAGGTCAGCAGACCAGCTTGGTGTAAGGATTGTGCATGTAATTGTCCTTACAACTTGGACCCAAACTCAGTAATTTAGGGTGGAGAAATCCAAGAGTGAAGTTTTAAAATTAATTCCACAATATTTGTAGGACATGAAAATGTTTTTTAAGTGAAGTGTAAATGTTTTCTTGGTCACCTTTCGTCTGCTACTTTTGCACAAGTCGTGACAAACTTCATTACTACCAACATCTTATGGTTCTTACCAGGCTGAGAAAGATGAACCTCTCTGTAGTCAAAAAAGGCTGTTCAGAGAACTAAGGATGGGCTGACTGGGTCCTTGGTGCCTGATGTTTGGGAGGTGGAGCCACTGACATTCACTGGAGTGTTTCCTCCTTCTGCTGAAGTTCATCGTTGGTTTAATTGCCTTAAGGAATGCACAAGAGGCTGAAAAGGAATCAACAGTGCTGAGTAGGGGAAGGGTTTTGTGGACGAGCATCTCTTGGTTTCTGTGTCCCTCAGTCTCGGGTGAAAGTGCAATACTGGATGAATAAATGGCTCTACAAGTTCCAGCCATTTTGAGCTGGTATTTCACAGAGCTGGCTGGTCACCTCTGCTAAAAGGCTTGGACTCGCATTGCTGTAAATCGGTGTAGTCGCTGACTTAAGGGAATGAAGGCTCTGTCCACTTCCATGGACCTGCAGCCCATTTCCTCCTGGTCTCAGCACTGCTGCAGTAGCACTCAGAGCATGGCACATGATAAAGGACATGATGCTGGGTATCACTGGGCCTCCCCTCCCCCTGTTCCTGACTAATGTCTTTTCAGTGTGGGAGCAGAATCCTGATACGCGTGACACGAGCAGAGTACGTGGGAATTAGTTCCATTAAAGCCATGCCATATGGCTCGCAGGGTGCTCTGTGATACCACTGTGCTGCTTGACAGTCTTTCCCTATGGATGGGATCAGCGCATATTCCCTGATTTGCACTCTTTTTTTAGCGTATCAAACAGGGACAGACTTTTAATTAAAAATGACATCATCACGCTGCTGCTAGCTCGTTGCAGGCAGTCCACATATTAATGCTGCTTGTTTCAGTTTTCAATGATCCTATTATGAATTGTAACCTCATTACACAAACCTTGCTATACAGTGGAATTTCAAATGGGGTTTTGTGGTTTTTAGAACTTAAACAGCTAGAATAAGCACAAAGGCAGTTGCGGTCAGGCAGCTTCCTCTCTTACCGCAGCAGTTGTGGAGATGCCATTCCAGTGACCACTGTTTCTACAATGAGTCAGTTTCATTTTTAACAATTTGACTCAGTTCTCTTCAAAGGGGGCAGCATGTTATTCCTGCGTGATTTTTGTGCGCATGACTCTCTGCAGAGGGGTCAGTGCCAACTTGACCCCCTCGGGATGCAGCCCCTTGGAGCAGCCTGGATACTCCTGGTGGCGGGCGGTGTGCTCCTTAAAGGCTGCAGAGCCGGGGCTGGCAGCCGTACATCTGTTCTGCCAAACGTGAACTGTGTTTTCAGCTGAAAACACCACGTTAAGCACAGCTCCTTCCACCAGTGAGCCACTGCTCGAGGTAAGCAGCACTGCAGCCTTTGCAAAAGATCCTGCGAGGAAACTGAGGTTAGACCGTTGCCTTCCTGAAGTGAAAACGCAAAATAAAAGTGCATAGATGCTTCAAGAAGCAGGGGAGGAAAAGTATAAATAGGTCCAGTCCAGTTGTTCCTATGCACAGTGAATTATGAATCTCCAATCCCCTGCAAATGACTGTCAGTGACCTTCTAGAATCACTGATTAAGTAAACAGGAATTTATGGAAGTTCAAGCTTTACACAGCATTCAGCTGCAAGCTCTTAAAGTTCATTAATGTAGATTTTACAAACAAGGAATGCAGCAGTTTTCAATCTTAATGAAATATAAGAATGTCTTTTTCATTCAGTATGACTCACAGTTTCATTTTGAAGTTTTTGAGCTTCTCCTAAGGTTATGGAGTGGTCAAGCGAAGCGGAACAGGGTTTTTGAAATCAGGAAGCCTGGGCGCTGTTTCATTCAGAAAAAAAAAAGGGAGAGCGAGAGAGGGAGGGAGCAAAAAAAGCCCTATTCCTGTGTTTGATTGAAAAATAAAACTGCTGCTCTCAGTGAACCTTTGAAGTCCCCCAGCCCAGTAATTGTTTCACGACATTTGCAGCTTGAGGCAGCAAGAATGTTTGTGGTTGTTTTAAAGGCATCTGAGTGTGGATTCCATATGGTTTATTTTTATTTTGGTTTTTTTTTTCTCTTTTTTTTTTTTCCTTCCCCACTCGGAGCCTCAAGTTCTTGCGCATTGCCCTATACCAGGTCCCAGCCTACTCTATTTCTGCATGAACTGTCTGTGAAAGAGCTGAGTGAAGGCATTGTGGCCCTAAGATTCAAGCGTGCTTAATTCAGAGAAAATCTGTGAATGCCTGTTGAGGCAATAGTTGATTTTAGCCGTGCTTTATCGATCCTATATTTGGAGTGTGGCTTACTAAACACTGTACAGTTTGCTTTCCTGAACAAAAGACCTCTTCATATGGCCTATACTTAGGGCATGATACTCCAAACGCTGACTATAGAGCATAGTGCTGGCTGTCATGCTTTCAATAGGTAGTTTGCAGTCGGCCTGATAGTGAGCCATTGGAGGCAAATAAAGGGCCTGATTCACCACTGTGTTCCTCTGGTCTCAGAGCAGTGAAACTGTTTTGTTCAGCACGACAAGCTGAATCGGTTCCAAGCATTCTGAAAATATGTACTATAGAACCGAGGAAATCTAAAGTCAATTTAAGGCACATAAACTTGGAAGTGTCGAGTGTATTTGCAACTCTCCCTCACCTCGCCCCCCCCCCCCCCCCCCCCCCCCCAAAACACTGCCCATTATGTACAATATAATGGGTAACAGCATTGATTGTGTGGATCATTGCAGTACAATCCTGAGGTCCTGAGCTTATTTATAAATGACCACTAGCAACTCATCTGTCTTTACTTTGCAAGACAAAGTGCTGGAGTAAGTTATAACCAGCCAAATGCAGAGTTTGCGGCCTGGGTTGGAGTTGTCCCTGATAACAGAGGAACTTGCTCATTTACGGTCAGGGAAGTTCTGCTAAAGACCAGCAGTAACCTTCTGGTCTAGTGTGGAACCAATTGTAGCAACAGAGAAATTGAACCTACTCAGTTCTGAAGAGGGAATCAGACTAGAGGGCACTACAGACTTCATCCAGAGCGGTCCTTCACTTGCTTGGAGAGGCTAAATGACTTTCAGCTCTGAGAGTCTGATTGAGTTATCCATGCAGTTACAGTGCCCTCACGGGTGACACCAGTCCCCAGGGCCTAAGTGCCTTAAATCCCTTTAAAAGGGTTTCATGGGAGAGTCCTGCACATGGAGGCTTCATCCATGTTAGTGAGTAGTGCAACATTGCAGGAACAGATCTCGAGAACCAACCAGCTGGTGCCAAGGTCCAAGCTGTCCACTCCACAGGCTTTGGGCTTGGGACTGGCCACAGGTGGGAATCTCATTTGAGGGCTCAACCACCACTGTTAGTTGGATAGCATTAGTGCTCTCCAGTTTTGTTTTGGCTGAAAGGAACTGGGCTCTTGCTCTTAGTTTGATGTGTGATGGGAATCAAAACATGGTAACTGGAGATATTCGAAGGAAGACGTCCCCTCACAAGCAGGCTTCCAACGTGAACTTGAACGCTGATGCTCTTGAAAATGCTGATCTCTGTGATTTTTACCAGCAGCCAAAATTTTAACTGTGTATTTTCTTTAATGGAGAAACATGGGTGAATAAAGGATATGCATATTCTAAGGAGGAAAATGTGTCACAGAGTTATATTTACCAGGAAACAGCACAACACTCACCAGTATTTCTGTTCTGTTGTGGTCTCACAATGTTGGAATGGCCCCTTGCATGGTTTGGGCCAACTTGTGCTCTGCACGATTCCTGAGCAAGCGAGAGAGTTATGAAGAGTTAACCAAATAGACATGAGCATGAAAGTTCCTTGAAGAAAAACATCATAAAAGCAAATTAATGTCTAATGATTCATTATTCATGGCTACCTCTTAGAGAGAACTCTGCTGTTGTTTTATGCTTTCACAATACATAACGCTGTGTATTACCTTCATTCTTGCCATGTTGTCCTGTTTAGTGAGGCCTAGTGGAAACTTGGTGAGGCCTAGTGGAAATCTAGTGAGGTTTAGTGGAAAATTTAATTACAAAATAGTGGAGGAGCCTCCTAGAGAGAATCAGGTGGTCCTCAGAATCAGTATGAATGGCTGGACTCCAGTGACAAGCCTCCACTGTGGTAAATGGTGCTTGCATGACTTTGGTCAGCGAGGTGATTTTGTAAGTTGCAGCCATGGCACCTGCAGGCCTGAACTGAAAAGAAAGGAAACTTTGAAGGGACAGCTTAAAAAAAAACCAACCAAACAAAAAAGGTACAGGATATCAGTCTTGTCCATAATATTAACAGGAAGGACATTTGTGCCAAAGAACTTGGTCTTTGAGAAATGGAAGTAAAAGTTATTTGTCTGCCATTTTTTCTGTGCCGACCCCACAATTCACTGACCTCTTCCAACTCTGCCTTCTGGAACTAAGACCAAATCTGTGCTAAACTCTTGAATTTCTGTGAGCTCAGGGCACAGAAATTAGAATGATGAGAGGTGCACAAATGAGGTGAGCCCGAGCTAGAGCCACCAAAGCCTGTGGAGCACTACAGCAGCTGGAGATCCTGAGAAGTACAAATGTTCGGAAGGGCAGCCTGGGCTAAGCTTCACACCCCACTGCTAAATGGTGGCCGAGGCAGCTCATTCAGACCTCACCCTTCCCCCTTGTCCTTGCAAGGCTGAAGTTAGACAGACACACAGGGTGAGAAATAGATGGACTTAACAGCCAATTAGGGCCCAAGGCATAATTAACGGGACTAAATCATCACCACAAGGCAAAGCACTAAACATGTCACTCAAATTGCAAAAAAATATTTGTCCCAATGGAAATAGAGTGTTTGTAACATCATTATTTGCTGAATGTGGAGTGTTCTAAGAAAAAAAAGAACCCTGTTTCAACAGTTCTCATTTTCCTAATGCTAATTATACACATACTAAAAATTAGGAAAATTACAAATTATACTAAAAATTATAATTTGCAGCAGCATTTGTGAGGTGGGTATCCATAAGGGCTGAAGGGAAAAGTCTGGACAAACAGCCATTGTCCCATTGTGATGCTGCTGAGGAGGTACCAGTTCAGTGGGTGGATGAAATCTTGGAAACTAGGTTAGTTTGCTGAAAGCTTTGCTAATTACAGGGCAACAGTCTCATAATTGTATGTCTGACCTTATGTCCAAAGGAAAAATACACGTTTTGTTGAATGGTGTGGTTTGGAAGGGGCCTTAAAGATCTAAAGTTCCACTCCCCCCTGTTGCTGTGGGTAGAGACATCTTCCACTAGACCAGGTTGTGTAAGCCTCATCCAGCTTGGCCTTGGACACTTCCAGGAATGGCTGGGGCATCCACAACTTCTCCTGGGCAACCTGTTCCCATGTCTCATCACCCTCCCTCTTGGGAATTTCTTCTTAGTATGTAATCTAAACATACTCTCTCTCAGTTTAAAGCCGTTCCTCCTTGTCCTGTCACTCCACGCCCTTGTAAAAAGTCCCTCTCCAAATCTCTTGTAGTCCTTTAGGTACTGGAAGAGGCTCTGAGGTCTTCCTGGAATCTTCTTTTCTGCAGGCTGGACTGCCCCAACTCTCTCAGCCTGTCTTTCTAGGAGAGGTACTTCATCCCTCTCATCACCTTTGGGACCTCCTCTGCACTTGCTCCAACAGGTCCATGTCTTTCTTGTGCTGGAGGCCTCAGAGCTGTATGCAGCTGGGATCTCACAAGAGAAGAGTAAAAGGGAGGTTCCACCTCCCTTGACCTGCTGACCACTTTTTTTTTTTGGTGCAGCCCAGGACAAAGCTGACTTTCTGGGATATTTTACTTTTAGGTTCTGCATGGCCTGGAATGAGTTAGTAGATAGAGAGCAATGCTTTAGAAAAGATCCCTTGAAGTCACGTCCATTTGAATTGCTGTGGTTTAATTATTTAGCTGTATTTGAGGGTAATCTAACTGCTCTGTAGAAGAGATCTAAAAAAGCTGTGGGGGCTCCACTGTGGTTGGGCAAGCTAAGAAATGTCTTATGAAAGGCACCCTGTATCTGACAAGACTAGACTACATTTGCTTGGTGTTTTAAATTCCATGAATTTTTGCATGCCTTTGAATTAATGATTCTTCTTTCAACATCAGAGGGGAATAGAGGACATTTTTACTTTTAATAGTTCTGTGCTGTAATAATTATCCCATTGCTCCAATGACACGTTCCTTAGGGCTTTGAAACTGCAAAAGAAAATCCAGCTAAGTGTAGTTTTATACCTTTGGTTCCTTATTTTCTGAAGTTGGGTCAAATCCTGCAGGGTGCTAAGTCTGTAACTCCCACAGGTTGCACCTGAGATTGACAGGGAGTTGAAGACACCTTGCAGAATCTGCCCTTGGTGGAGGTTGGTTTGCCATTTGAGCTGCAGAAATAGCAGGGCTTGGATTAGAGATGAGAAATGAAGATCAGAATGAGATCAGAAATGAAGGCCTGGGATTAGAGAACCCCTGACTCAAGAATTTCGGTTTTGCATCCAAATGTCGTAGCTGACTTCTTTCTCTAAAACTGGCCAGGCAGGATGTAAGCATTTTCTTTAGCGTGGGAAAGTTCATTTCAGTTCCAGTTCATCTTTCACAGTGCAAACCCAGTCCTACTGAATGGTGATTTTTCACCCTTCAGAAACCATGGTGGGTCATTTATGTGAAACATTTTGATGAGCACTCTGATTTAAGGTGACTCTCTTGGATTTCATGGAGCTCTCCGTAGCTCAGGCTCTCTGCAGTCAGCATAGCCACGCTATCCTTTTTCTCCAAATCCGCTCACAAGATTTCCCTTTCAGTTACAGTTTCAGCATCAGTTTCTCCTATATTATGAGAGGGCTCCAAAACTGACATTTTAGAGACTTGAGGAAAAACACCACGATTTTTTTTTAACTGCATGTTGACAGAATAAGTGGGAACTCATGTAATTTCATGTGCTTTAAGTCTTCTGTGACACTTTTATACATTCTCTAGTTCTCTATTCCAAATGAAAGCAAAATTTATTAAGAAAAGAAATCAAATTCAGTTTCTAATCAGAGTCTGCTAGTCCTTGGAAATTAGGAGTGCTGAACAGGTTGTATAAATAATGTAGATGACTTACTTATCTAATCTTATTTGATATTAATTATTCGAAATAATATTGCAACGGCAATATTCAGGCATATCCATCTTATCCCTAGAGGCTTCCTTATACAAGAAACCTCATCAAACCATGATTACCCACTGCAATTTTTATGTTCTGGAGTGCTCACCTCAGCTTCCCCTGCCTCTCTCTCAGCCTTTGGCCATCTCTAGGAGGGCCATAACCTCATGTCCTTGTCTGAAATGGGCTTTACTTCCCTACAGCAGCTTCTCGGTCTGTTTCTGCACTTGAGAGCTCACAGGGCTATCTGGGGACTCATTTGTTTTGATGTGAAGGGTTTGGGAGGGTGGGAGGCAGCAGGTACTTGCTACCCTTTTCCTGACCTTGATCAATCTGTGTGTGAGCAGCAGGGTCCGGGGCTTCCTGCCCCTGATAGCTGCACCCTGGACAGTAGCAAAAAGAATGATAGAGCTGGAGAAGGCCAGGGAAGGAAGTTTATGCAGCATGGAAGAGTCATATCCTGAGGAAATTGAGTGGAATATGTGTGTATAACTATATAGATAAATATAAACTTTTATATTTAAGGAATTAAGATCACCAAGTAGAAATAAGAATAGGTTTCATGAGGGGGAAGATGTAAGCAACAATGGCAGCAAGCCCAGGGTCACTTTCTGGAGACAAGGAGATGACTGGGAACAGGGGATTGTGAAGAAGTGCATTTTCTATGATTTTTTTTCTTTTTATCTTAAACCAATTCGCAGCCATAAAGACAAGTGTACTACTGGCCTGTATCCGTGCTGGAGTTAATACAGTTAAACCAGTTTTGTTTCTTCTCTTCCACAACCCTTTTTGGTGTGGGTACACTCTCTAACTAACCCCTGAACCTGCAGCCTGGTTCCACGTGAGGCCCTCCGAATTTCAGCTGGGGCTGAGGTGCCTCCGTGTGGGAGCACGGAGGAAGAAAGAAGGCAGAATCCCCCTTGTGCTCATGCCTTAAAGGGCTCCCTAGAAACAGAGAGCAGACAGGAGTAAAGGAATAAAGGAGGGATTGATTGGAAAGGCCTTCAGAGGTACACTCTGGGCTCCAGAGGCTCCTGCCTCAGTGCATCCCAGCATGGACAATGACAGCTCACGAGTTCTTCCCACTTGGATCTCAGCATCAATTCCCCAAGCAGAAGCCAGGCAAGGATGGAATTTGCCCAAGCTTGCCCCCCTGTCCCCAAGATTGTGGTTTGCAGTTGTTGGGCCTAGGAGGGTCTGGGTGTCCTTGGAGAGCTGGAGAGGCTTTGTTGTGTGTGTGTGAGCATGAGAGAACAGCACTGAACGAGCTCCAGGGAACTGCAGAGTGACACTGGGCAGGGCAGGGTTAGAAATATAGAAAAGGTAAAACCTAAGGCATCAGCACAGGTCCATGTCTCTCTGTCCATTGGCTGCCTGGGCTCTTTAACATCCTCCTTCCAAAGTGCAGCATGAGGTCATCTTCGGCTCTCCTTCCCAAGCACACAGCACACACCTGTGTCTCTGCGGAGGTTCATTAATGGCATTACCATTTGCTGGCACAGCGCTCGGAGCACGTGTGTGGAGCTGCTGTGGGAGGTCACGAGGCCAAACGTGGGGCAGCCACAGGAGGAATCAGGCAGAAAGTGACCCCACGTTTTGTGGCATAAGAGGTTAACTCAAGTGCACACACGGAAAGGAGTGGAATGGAGGCTGTCGGATGGGAAATGTGGGTCCAGACTGTGACCTGGAGGAAGCCATTCCCAGAAAATCTGGTTTGGCCATAATTGTTGCAGCTGGGACTTGCAGGTTTCTTGCTTGCCTGCAAAGGTTTGAGCATCTTGCTTAGGTGCAGGTGCTCTTGGAAGCTTGTGCATGAAGAATCCCCAAAATACTCAAGCTTGTGCTGGTCTGGGGTCAGCATTAGGTAGGCTTGCACGTTTACATGCTGACTTTTACTTTTAGCAGTTCTGAGGGATAAAGGACAAAGATAAGGTCACTGTAATTTGGAGTCAGATCTAGACAGCAGTAGGAGTTTATTCCTAATTTGGAGGAATTTTATTTTTATTTTAGAGAGATTTTTCCTAATATTTGATCTGGATTGTTGTCGTGTGTGCTGTTTCAGGGCGGTGCCACTGCCACTGCTTAGATTTTTATTGTTCTTTCTAAATAGCTAGGTGGAACAGGTTGCATTCAGAATTTGGTGGTGGGGAAGCCAAAGGAAACCCCCCAGTGTAAATCCCCAGTGGGGAAAAACCTTTTTGATGGTGAGTTTAAGCCTGAGCTGATGTAAACTGTGAGTAAATGTATTGAAGCCATCAGAGTTCATTCAGCATAAAGCCATAAGGTAGGGTCATCGCCTCTGCATGTGGCTGTGTATGTGCCAAAAGACAACATCATCTTAGTGTGTCTTGCCCTTTTTCAAAAAGACATTTGAAACTGTAAAAGTTCTCAGAGAAAACTGCTGAATGAAAATAATCTGAGGAAGGAAATCGGCAGTTATAAATTACAGAGAAATTTACTCCTCCATGGTTCCTTTTCACTTATAAACGCTTTTGACTATCTGGGGCATGCATTTCCCAGGGTGCATTTTTCTCTGTCTGACAGTTGGTTCTGAAATTTTAAAAGTGAAATACTACAAGTGGGAAAGCACGGGAAGACAGCAAAATTGTTTTTAAGCGTGGAGGAACTGAAAAGGTTTTCAACAATTTTGTATCATTTCAGCAGTGTTCTTTCCCTAAGGATGCCTCGGAATTAAAGAAAGGAAATATTTACATTATAATTATATTTCTGTTTATTTAATTAAGTTATTAAGCAGATCTGGCATACAGAGGCAACTCCCTTTAGTACTAATTGTTTCTCCTAATGTTGCAGTTGCAGGATTATTGAAAGAATTTGGCTAAGAAAGTCCTGCCGTCGCTGTCAGGATGCAGCAGGAGGGCTGGGGGGGATTTGTTCCATGGGAAAGAGAGGCACTGAAACGGATTGCTCAGCTGCCCCCTCTGACAGACAGCAAAGCAGTTTCACAAAATGAGACAGGAGTCTGCAGGGGGGGTGGAGAGGCTGGGGAGGGGCGGCTTCCATCCGAAAACTCTCCCTAGATACTGAACAGTTTACATAGGTCTGTCTATGAGGAGGTTTTTTCCAATCTTTCCACAAAGCTTTCTAGAATAGTAATTTTAATGTCAGGATATTTATATTAGGAAGCCCACAAAGCTACAGTCAGCTTTCCATACGTGTAACTTGCATGGATCCATATAGAAAGTTTCCATTTAAAAAAAGCCCTGGAAGTTGTATTTACTGCTTGGGCTATAATTTCTTCTTAGTTGTTTGTTTCTCTGTTAGGTTTTCTTTCCTGAAGACCCTTTTCCCATTCAGGAAGTCACCATAAAGATGACCATAAGGATAAAGAGCAAAAGGAATGTGCAATTATGTGTGCCAGAGTATCTACACAAGCAGTACTTCACTTTTTCAAAATAAATATTCTTTGCTTAAATTTGTGTGTGTATGTGTATATATAGATACGTGTATATTTTTAATATCTTTTATGAATTCTGAGCTGAAGAATTGATGTGCTGCCCCCTTCTTCTTATGGCTCAAGACCTCAGAAATATAATGATGCATATCTACTTGTTTGTCTATCTGTGTATGGTATTCGAACAAATCACTTATCCTCATGCTGATACTAGAGCTTCCCATGGAGCATTCAAAGTTATTAAAGGCTTCTGGTTTAATGTTCTTCCCAATTTATCAGAAGGCACTGAAGAATTCCTGTTCATTTTTGTGAAAGGACTCAACTGATGTGATTTATCAAGTAGAAAAAATGCTTTCGAAACATCCTTATTTAGGAGGAAGGTTAAAAAGATTAAAGATCCCAGGAAAGTCTGTATGTTAATGGTGAGAGTTACAAACCCTTTAAAAAACTGTGGGGGATGAGGGAGGAGAGGGATTGGCTCTGAAACATCTCCAGAAAAGTAGATTAAGGATTAAGAAATAGGGAAATTGCAAAACAGAATGGATGGGCCTATAGGTGTTTTCCAACAGGCGGCCTTGTTTTTTTAGAGAAGAAATAAATAGTTTCTGGTAACTTCTAAGGGTTCACTGAAGATGTGCAGCGAGCCATGAGGTGCCTTTGGTTCTAAGACAGGAATCTTTTAGGAAGGCACTGATATGGATTCTGTTGAGTGTCATTAACGACGTGGATGTTTTTATTCTGCTTATGGTTATTCCCATACTGGACCAAGGGTAGGTGGAGCAGAGATCCACGAAGGGATTGTTAAATAGTTTTCCTGATACTCAGGTGGGTGGCCAAGAGCCGTAGCCTGCAGAAAGACTTGGTGGCAGCTAGCAGCCACCTCATGGAGTGATGGTGGAGGAGACAGGGTTAGACCCCCCTCTGATGGAAGTGAATGCCTGTTCCAGTCCTCCGAAATCCCCTTCCCAGGTACAGTGTGCTCTTGGTGTCAGGGGTGAATGCATATCCCGTCGTGCTCTGATGGGAGATGATCCCCCTTGGAGGCGTCCAGGCTGAGGATGGTGGAGCCAGGCCCTCTGCCCATTCCCTCACCTCCCAGTTTAGTGCCTGTTTATTAAAATACATTGAGAGCTGTACTCATACACAGATTAAAACTCAAGCATGGTTTATAACCAGCAGTGAAAAATCATCCTAAGACCACGCACTCTGTGAAGTGCCGAACGCAGCTCGGACTTGAGGGGAACTTCAGCTTCTCTTTCAGTGGGGCCGAGACCAGATCCAGAAAGGGCCCCACAGAGGTTTTTGTCCCAAATACCACACCCCCCTCAGCTTCCAGCTCCTATGGCCCACGAGGGATGCAATAATATGGAGAGGGGATTGGAAACAAGTGCAACAGCATTCTTCTGGGACTGAGCTTTACTCCCTCTTCCTGTTGTGGGGCTGTTCAATTGCTTCAGGGTGAGCACGAGGGACTGGATCTAAGGGTTTCCAATTTATGCAGCTCTGCCGCCACCCAAGCTGACAGCTGCCCGCTTGGCTGGGAGTGTGGCATCCAGTAGTAGGAGAAACTTCTTGTTCCAGCTGGCACTTTCTTATCTAACAGTCAGAGCTTTGTAAGTGTGGACAGCTGCAGTTTCAGAAATTGGCTCTATCTGTATCAATTGGATTTGTGAAGTCAGTGAAAGGGCATGAGGCAGATTCATGGGATTTCCTGTTAGTATTAGTAAATGGAATCTACTGCAGAATTTTTAAAGAATAGGAGACTCAGTCAGTGATGCTTAAATGAGGCCTGTGGTTAGGGAAGGCTACCAAAGAGAAAAACCACTGGTCAGTGAATATGCTGGGCGTGACGGGCACGATTTCCAGAAACCTTAAATCCTCTTGAGGCAAAGGCGAGAAATGGCTACAGTGTGTGTCTGTGCACCCTGGGGAAGGGATCCTCAGGAAGCAGGTGGTGCGCTGAGCTGGACG
This sequence comes from Erpornis zantholeuca, assembly GCA_013400515.1. Lineage (NCBI taxonomy): Eukaryota > Metazoa > Chordata > Aves > Passeriformes > Timaliidae > Erpornis > Erpornis zantholeuca. The sequence goes on along the minus strand of VZTN01034536.1, from coordinate 27,370 downwards.
GTCAGCCCGCGACGCAGCAGCGCTTCAGGTTTTGGAAAGTATGCGCAAAGAATGGCAGGAATGTGGAGCCTCGTAGGGGTTCGGCAGCGGCTCTGCCGGGACCTGCAAGCTCTCCTCCCACCTCTGCCATTGGCTTGCTGCGTAGCCCTGAGCAAGTCACATACCTTCTCCCCGTCTCTTTCCCAGCCTCCCGTGGGTTTGGTCACGCTGGAAGCGGGAGGAATTCTGCAAAGGCACGGCGCGGTTATGTAACAGAGAGAAGTAAAAGCCTGTGCTGAACTTCCACTCCCTCTTCTGCTCCTGTGGGATGGGGGAGGGAAGAAATCGCTCGAACGTTCCTGTTTACTCCTTAAATATTTCTGTGGGTGCTGCATAGGATTTCCCCAGGCTGTACCAGATGGGCTGTGAGGGAAATCATTGACAATGCTTTGGCTTAGCTGGGGGTTTCTTAAGTTTCAAAATTACCAGTTTGCAGCAGTTTTTCTTATCATACTTGCTTGTCTGGAACTGAACTGCTCTAAACCCAGTACTGCAACTCCAGATGTTATTCATACCAGCACAGGTATTTTCCTGGTAATGAATGGGGAGGACGACTGGCTTTTGCATTTGCTATTTATATGCCTGTCTGTGAGTAAAAAAGTTCTTTCAGCCCCCCGAAGTATTTGCACCAAAAATGAAAAAAAAAAGAGGGGTGTCATGTACCAGGAAAGCCCTGCCTTACTTTTAGTGGGATGTTTAAGGTGTCTTAACCATGGCAGAGGTTCATCATCCCTCTCCAGGACAGCAGGGCAGAGGTGCACCTGCACACACGAGCAACAGTTTGGGCAAAGGTGCCCAGCTGTGATCAGCCTTGGCTGAAACTGGGGGAGGCTCAGCTCTGGGAACATGGCACAGGCAGAGAGCCAACAGCATGGGTGGAAGACTCTCCTCAAACAATGGAGCCGGGCTTTTTTTTTTAATAGCTGACATCTCTCAGAGCCCTTGCTTCATAAATTAGAGGTGAGGGCAGTCATCTGAGGGAGGGAAGGTACCAGCTCTGTTCCCATGGCTTCTTCTAAGTTCTATCTCCTGATTCTGCCCTTTTTTCATAAGATTTGAAGCCCCTGAATGTTGGTAAGGGCAGAAGTCTCTTGTAGCTGTAAGCCTGAAGCAATTGCAGAGGGATTTGAAATGTGCCTGATGTAATTCTGCTTCTTTCTGTCTATTGTTCGATCAATTTAACAATTTTGGCACTTCTTCTGAAACCACATTATAGAGAATGGGATTCTGCATGACTTGTTACTTCCTAGCAAGATGACACAACTGCTTCTCTAGGAAGTCACAGCCCATGGTGGATCTGGCAGAGCCCTGGCACACAGCCAGCGTGGCCCCTCTGTCCCCTGAGCAGCATTGCTGGGTTTTTTCCTAAATGCAACAAGGTGATTTTTTTAATGCATTGATATTATAAAAGCCATCAGTGGCACAGAGCTGAAAGGCAAGTTGGCCTTTTGCTCTTCACACAGCAACAAAACCAGTAATTTTTAATCACATGATTAAACAGTGCTGAGGGTTTTAAAGAACATTAATCAGCAAAGAGGAAGTTCTATTATCATATGCTTTACTTATAAGAACTAAATACTTTCGGAGGACTGCATGTTCCTTTTGTGTGTGCGACTTCAGGATCTGCAAAATTCCAGCTTAGAAGATTGCTGCACAACATTCCCAGGGCTGTAAAACCTGTGGGGCATGGAACCCTGAGCTTCTGCTGTCTGCATGGTTGAGATTCTTTTCGTGAAGGATACGAACATTTCCTTACAAAAACTGCAGTGAAGGTGTCAGCACATACCTTTAAGCTGGACTGAAACGTTTCAGTCATCAACTGAAGCATAAAATCTTATCAATATCAGCTGGGCTTTCTCCATATGGGAGGCCCCTGACACATTTATATTTAGCACCGGTGACATACACGTGATTACCATTTGCATTTCTTGTGATAATCTAATCGTATATAGGATTTTTTTTCTGACAATTTTTCTATACCACTGTCTGTGCACCACCACTTTTCTCTTCAAAAACTTTTCTTTGGCATGGCACCAAGTAGGAGGTTTCCCACTGCTGTGGCTGTCTAGGTTGTGTTGGGAAGAAGTGAATGTACTTTTCTTGCAGCACATTAGTATCAGGGCTGCAGTGCAGTGGGAAGGCTCACTAAAAAGAGCAGCCACTTGGTGTCAGACAGAGAGATCTTTATTTTGGAATCATGAAGGCCAGAAGGCAGAAAGAGCAAAAGGCTGCCTGGAGGAAGAGGTAATGCGTGGTCCTTGTGTCTCCACCTCCGTGCCCTGAAAAAAATGACAGCTGCTTGTGTGGATATTAGACAGAAATTTAAATATGCAGCATATGGAAAAGAAAGCAAGTGTTTTATAGCAACATCCAGGATGGGCAGGTGGCTGGGAAGTGTTGCTTTGTATATCACATGTGCTACATACAGCCCAGCACTGCAAAACCTTTATCCTGAACATGCTAAGGTTTGGGGCAGGTTCTTTACATTCTTACATTTCTTTCTTTGAAGGTGTGCTCATCTACATTTAAAAAAGCATCCTAACCATATAGCTTCTGATCAGCAGGGCCCTCAGCACTCCTGGTTCTAGTCAGACACAAGAGTTTAGATCAATTGAGTAACTCATAAACTTGAATTTCAGAGCACGTGTGACTGCTCTGTCAGCTCCAGGGCAGGATGCTGAGCACCCATTGCAATCAGGTTCCTAAAGACCTAGGATACCATTGCTGTCTGTGGGAAAGCCCTGGCTCTCCAGAAGATGTTACAGGACCAGCCCAAACTGTTCCTTCAATCCCAGGAGAGAGCTCGGAGTATTGCATGGAATCCATCCTTGCATACAATAATAATCCTTGTGCTCACAGTTTTCTCTTTAATGGATAGTTTTGCTTTTTTATCTTGTTTGAAGTTTACCAAAAATAAGAGTTGGCCTGTATTTGTTTAGGAGTAAACACAGGAACAATCTCAGCAGTCAGGTTTGCAACCTTGTCTTCTGAAAAAAGAAGGTGGCTGAAATTTTGTTTGCAGTGAAATTCAGAGCACAAGACTTTTTTGTGTTTTGGGGAGTGAACATCTTGCCTAGATCTAACACCAAACCTTAGGCGCTGCTCTGACAGAGCTTGTGCTATTTATTCTTACACATTGTATGATATTGACAGTGGTGCTGGGAGCCTGCCTGGCAGACAGCCAAGTTAAGCATCTGATGTTCTTTTATGCAGTAAGGGGTGTTGTGGGGGGTTGTTAGGTTTGGGGTTTAGTTGTTTTATTTAGGGTTTTTTTGGTTTTTTTGTTTTTTTTTTTTAAATATGATTAGGGAAGCTCCTCTCTGCCTCTTGCTTCCTCTGCCTGAGCACAGCCCTTGGCTGTCTCCTGAGCTAAAAGCTGCAGCTAACCAGACTTTTTTTTTTTCATGTTGAATAGCATGTCTCAACGTTTTCCTCTCAACCATCATGTAGGTCTGGTTGCATTGTTGATTCCCATTACATGTCTGCTGGTATGTAAATTATTTCAATTCCCCCACACCCCGCCCTTCTGTTCTTGTACTTTCAAGGAGTTTAATCCGTGAAGGGGACTACTTCAAAGCTCTCACAAGAAACTAATTTCTTGATGGATAGGAGGGCCAATAAAACAAAATTAGATTTTTATCCCATTGTCTCTATAGGAATGAAGTATAATAATTATTTCAGGCAAATACATGTTGGAGACAATAATTAAGATCACTATCATGTCTTTAAGGACAAGCAGATTCTAAAATAAGCATTAGTAATGGGATTAAACATTATTGCAGTGCCCCAGATCTCAGCCCTGCCAAAGTGCCTAGCACATTTGAGTGTATGAAGCTTGCTCATTGGGAGAAAAAAGAACCAAAATATAATTCTGCGTTGCACAGGACTTTTTGGCTTGTGTGCTATTTAAAAGCTGAGGCTCCAATCTGAAAGATAAAAAAAAAAGAAAAAAAGGTGTTGTGTGCCTGAAGGAAGTGGAAATGGGGTGGGATTTGGTATCTGTGTCATCCAGAGAGTCTGCTGGTGAATGGGGTAGGTGTCAGCGTTTTTACAGCAAATTTCCCAGGGAATGCTGCTCTGGAGCAGAACTGCCAGCTTCCTAGCAGGGCTGTGTGCTTTGCCACCTCCTTTGGAACCCATGAATTGGGAGTCCCTGTCTCTAAGTCTCAAAGGGCAGCCACAACAGCAGAGCAGGTTAAACACAAGCATCATGTAAAGTATGGCACCTGTGAAATATTTATTCCAACCATCCGGACCAAGTGTGTGACGAGCTGACCCTCGGTGCAGCAGCTTCCCAAGTAAACTTTGGGGATGGACTGTTTCTCTTCTCCAAAGATTTGTTTTCTTGCTTCTTTCTCTCTCTTAACCTGCCTGTGGCAGTTCTGTGTGGGCTCTTTTCTGTTCTGTTCCCTCACACAATTTTCTCCTGCCTGTTCCCAGTGCCACTCCTGCTCTAGTCAGATCAGGGTTTTGGCCTGCATACATTCAATTTTTTTTTTTTTTTCTTTTCTGTGTGTAGAAAAATGTTCAGATTGGCCCTAATTAATTTTAGGCTAATTAGCTGCTCAAAACTGAGAACCCTCCCGTGGAAAGACAACAGACTGTTGTGCTCTGTTAGTGCCTAACACTTAGTACACAAATTTGAACCATCTGGCTCATGGCATTAGCTTTGATTTATGGTAATATGTCTTCACCGTGCCCAACACCTAGGATTTTAATGTGAAATAAGGGAGGATTCCTCAGGCTTCTTTTTCAGCTCTTACTGTAATTTTCTTTCTTTCTAAGGTAAGTCAGTCACAGCTATGAGAACAGGTACCACCTGTCACCTTAAAATCTGGCTTTTATTTTAGTTTTGTGCTGTTTTAATTATTTATTTTTTAAAAAAAGAAATTTCCTTCATCATCAACAAACACACTGCAGACAACTTTCCCAGCTTGCTGTAAAATATAAAACTCCTGGGGCTGAATTAGTTTCTAAATAGCTTGGGACAAATTAGGTGAAAGCAGCAAATGCAAATTTGGTTGCCCATATCAGCCAACTGATCCCTACTGTGAGTTTCCTGCTCAGCCAGATCTTCTCACAGGACAGAAATAAAGAAATGCTGCTAACCAGCCTGACCTGCAGTCCAAAGGTATTTAAAGAATTTTTTTCCAAATTGTGCAAAACAAATAAAAGCAGCAGCAGCAAGCAAAGCTCTAATTTCAACACTCACATCAGTCAGCAGAGCCTGCTACCGTGTCTAATATTAGGCTTGTTTAGAAAACAGGTAGGGCCTAGGGGAAGAACACAGGCTGGACTGACTCATTACGAAAGATAACATTCATTCAGTCCTGTGTAGGTTTTTGGAATTAAATGTTAAAAAGGAGGGAAGTTCATTTGGCAGTGAAGCCAGTGCATGGTAGTAGCTGGAGCAGCCCTGCAAAGCCACAAAGCTGGACCTCTCTGGCTTCATGTCCCTGAATTTCCCACTCCGTTCTTAGGCTCTGTTCACTCTCCAAGCTGGTATTTGTTTTGGTTCCTCCTTTTGGTGCTCCTTTCATACCAGCCTGAGGATAACCAGGGTGTAGACTTTCAACAGCCCAATTAATTGCCAAGCAGGGCTCCCTGGGACTTGGGCCCAAGAGCAATACTAGCAGAAATATTTAGCACCTGCAGCAGGTAACTCTGTCCTCCTTCAAAGTGTGGTGCAAAAGGCGAGTGTGCCAAATGTGTTGTTTCACCAGGATCACTGTTGCCTTTCCAGAGGGTATTCTTCCATTTCTGTACCTACAGGATGAAGTGGAATGAAAACAACCAAGTATTGTTTTCTTCCAATCTCTCTACCTGACTTGGATAAAAAAAAAGATAAATTGAGTCAAGCTATGTGAGAGTTGCAGGTCAAAGTTTTTCTGGGACAATTTTTGATGATGTCAGATTGTGCCCCTCTAAGACAAGTACACAATACAAGAACCCTATAAAGACTTTCCCCTCTTACATCCTATAAAAACCCACGCAGTTTAAAAACCTTTTTGGATAATCTGAAAAGTTGTTCTCAAGAGAAACGCAGAAATACCCTTTCGTTTGTTGGATGATTATTCATAGAGTTATGATAACTTCCCTTTGGCAGCTTTGTAAACTAGCCTGGGGGTTATATCAGCAACAGGACTGGTGTATTCAGCCCTCTGAGTGGACAAACTGCGAGCAGGGATCAAGATGCAGCACTGGAGGCTCACAGCTCAGAGGCTGCAGCGCCAGCACCCTGCAGGATTTTATCTGCTGTAATTTGCAGATTGCTAATCCTGACTCCTGCTCACTCTGAATGCCTGAATGGGGGAGGAGGGGGGGGGGAACTGGCAGAGCCCAGGGGGCTTTGTGTGCTTATGAATAGTGGCAGGAAAAGATCCCTTCCCGTAGGAGTAACACCCCATTTTCCTCTGTGCAAGATAAGAGTTGGCTTATTCCTACCTGTGGCGGAGTTGTTAGCACCCAAAGGCTGTGTCCATGTGCTGCTGTGTGCCAGCCTGAGGGATGGGGCAGAGAGTTTCAGTCCAGTCCCTGACAAGGAGTTCCCTGGCTGAAACCCAGAGCCACTGACCCGTGCTTGTTACCTGTGCTGTTGTGAGGGCTGAATCAGAAGGGGAGAAGGAAGCCTCTCTTCCCTCAAATAGGGAGTGCTGCTAAACAAATCGATCCATCATACTGAGCACAGTGGGGTGGTTTTTGAAAGCATAGCTAGAGGTGAGTAAAATATAGTATAGGTAATGAAATTAGATCACCTAGTTTGAGCTTACATAAAAAAAATATCATAAATATGGCTGAGTTCACGAGGATAATTGAAGCTCATCTTCTGAACAAATATTTTCTCTTGACCTGACGATGACAACATACAGGGACTTCTGAGTTTTCTTTGGAAGGTTTTTCTTTAGTTGGAAAAGGAAAAAGGTAACTTATTCCTGCTTTTGCTTGTAATTGTCAGTCATTCAGAGGAGCCTCTTTAGTAGCTGATTTTTTTCCATGTAAATATAATTATGCTCTGTAATCAAAGCCTCTAAGATATTTCTTTCTGTGACACAGGACCATGCAGACTGAACTCCTTAACACCCTCTCAGCAAAGGACTTTTTCTAAAGCTTACCAGAGTTTTAGGGACTTCCCACTGATATCAGTGAGTTTTGGACTAGAAAATGGCCCAAACTGGGCTATATGTGAATAAAGTCCGCAGAGTCAGGTCCCTGATAAAAGCAGCTGGCATCTTAATCCTGGTTTGGTATCAGATCTAAGGGAGCTGTTTCATCAATACATGCTGACGAGAACTGAAAAGATTTGGTCGTGCCTTTGAACATACTGAGGATTTTGAGAGGACAAAGTGGGGGAAAATAGGGACAGCTGGAATTTGTTTTGTTGGGTTTTTTTGGGTTGGTTTTTTTTTTTTTAATACAATTTAAGGTTTTTGTTTATTTTTTTTTTAATAGAGTGAATGTAACGCTCATGAAAACGCTCGCTGTACACTGAGATCTTCTATGAATCAACAAAACACGTACCAGCAGCACAAACTTCACCTTGCCTAAACAATGTACGTCTCAATTCCGACTTGAAAAGACCACCTGTAGGGGAAAAATGTTAGTTCGGTATCCAGGGGCCATTCATTCCTTTGCCACTTTGCTGAGACTGCCAATTAGTGCCAACTTGTGGTGGCAGATTTTGTGATGTAGACACATGTTCTCTGGAAAGTGGGCTGAGATATTCGACTCATTTCACATAGGGCACAAAGAATTATTTGCTCTGTGCTATACAAATGGGAATTGTCCAAAGCTTTCCTCTGTGTTAGCCTCTGTACGCTTACTGAGTGTAAATACAGGGGGAATTGGTGTTATTGCAGGGACAAATTAGCACCAGAACTGAGCTGTATTTTTTTAAATGTGCCGCTAATTGTGCCCAATTTGTGCTGGAGTACTCACTCAAATGCAAAAGCACAAAACCAACCGAACACATTTCAGGGTGCCAAAGAGAGCTTGCACTTTTCTCTTAGCAAATTATCCTTCTAGTTTCGCACTGCAGCAAGCGCCAATTGGTCCCACTAAAACCTTTATCTGGAGTAATCAAATTAGCACTGCATGTTAGCAAATTAGGTTGCATTTACAAAGGTTTATATTTGCTGCAGGTTTCGGCATTAAAAGAAAGCATTTTCTAAGTTCTGCTTTAAAATTTCTTATATGAGTGGCATTGATTCTGCGACATCTAGGAAGAGGGAGCTGCTGAAATGGAAGAAATGAGGTAAAATCGTTGTTTGTGTTTCACATCCAGAGAAATGTGAATTAGGAATTGCAGAAGTTTCTAAACTTTAAGGTAGAACTGAGAAAGCTGGAAGAGGTTTATTCTCGTTTTCCCGGTAGGTTAATTCTTCCCTTGGGTACACAGAGGGAGAAATAGGTGCCGCTGGTTGTACCCAGGAAATCACTGGGGCTACACGGCTGCCGTGAAGGGCAGTGCAGCATCGGGCACACCACAGCATTTGCTCCTGCCAAAAGGTGTGCCACCGACAGGGTGGGAAATGCAAAGTGCTCCCAGGGTTGCCAAAAGGAGGGACGAGAAAAATTGCAGGCTAAACTCCCTGGCAAATATCCACAGAAGTCATCAGAGTTTTACTGGGGCTGAATTTCAGCCACCGAGATTAATTGTTTAATGTTTGTATTATATGAAGATTAACAACGTAATTGTTAAGTACTATTGAGGCTTCTGCTTCCAATATTGTCTTTTGTTTGAAGTTTGCGAAACTTGCCCAAAGCTGGATTTTTTTTTTTACAAGTTTGGTTGTGAGAAGGCAGAGGAAAGTAGCACACAGAAGCGCATCTGACATTAGGAGCTATCACACTCCTGCTTTCAGCTGATCACAGGGAATAACTTTAGGAAATCCTGTGACAAAAGAAGGCAGAGGAGTTCCCTAACCTCGTTACAACTGAGGCTGCGCCAGAGGCACCACTTGTGCTGGGGGCACAAGGAATAGATGACTTCAGGACCCAGGGGCCTGAGTCATTATATTTCATTAATGTCAGGTGCAGGAATTTATTTGGGCAGAAAATCCTGTAGGATCTGCACAGGACACATGTAGAGAGTGCAGCGCCCGAGTTTTGCCCCTAATTTTGAGGTCTCGGCTCAGATCACTCAGTGCCTTCAGAAGTGTGTGCATGTGTGATTTCTAGCCAGGGCTGTAAAGGAATAAATCACTTGTAATGGGTTTCTGCAAACAGCTTTGTAACAATCGGGCTGTTGATCTGCTCTTCACAGATCAATATCTCTGGAAAATGCTGCTTTATTGCCTCAAATGCCAATCCAGGATTCAAGGAAGGAGCTGGAGGTGGCAAGAAGGGCACGACCAAAGAGGCCTCACGGAGCACCAAGTGAGGATCAATCACAGCCTCCTTATCAGCAACACAATGCCATGAAAGAGCTATTGAGCACCCTAATCCAGAGTAACATCTGAGTCAGGAAGTCTCTGCATCATTAATTTCCAGAAATGGTGAGGAAACCAGGGGGCAAATAAAAAATGCCACTTTCTCCATGCCCTGGTTTTGGTGCTCCTTGGTCAAGCATCCCCCAGTGGCAACTGAGTATGGGGCTGCTTATGGCTTTGGTCTGACACAGAGGGGTGTTCATCTTCTTAGAAGATACTGTCACTATCCTCTTCTGATTACACCCACAGGAACCAAATCATAAATGTGAAAACATATTGTACAAGTAAATAAGTCCACGAGCTTTGAGGAACAAAGCAGACACTGAGTTTGCTAAGCTGGATTGGGAATTAAAATCCTCATTTCTGCAAGCAGTCTCTGAAGTTAAACCCCCTCCCTGAAGTTTATTGCATGAGCCAAGAGAGGGAGACCATTCTTTCTAACAATGTCCTTTCAGCTACTTTGATGCTAAAAATAAAAAATGTTTGATAGCTATCCAAGCAAAGAAGGTGAAAACAGTAATTTCCAGCTTTTCTAAAGCTCTTTGGCTATATACATTTGATAAAAGCCCAGCAGATGAAGTCAGATTGTTTTTTTTCCTGCTTTTTGTGCCTATAAACTCCCTTTCACTTCTGTGAAGCCTGGACATTTAGGGTTGAAAACGTCTGCTCATTAATGAACTTGCAGAGCAACACTACATTTTCAGCAGAGATAATGCATATTCCTGATAGTTACTGGAGTTTATGGTTAGGTTAAATTTATTTTGTAGCTGCCAGAAGAGTGCCTGCCTGAGGACAATAGCTAGAATTCTTTTCTTACCGTTGCCAGCCACACATTACCCTTTTAAGATAAGTTTGGGGAATAAATCTCATGGAAGCATTTAGCCATTGATTTATAAAGGTGTTTCTCCTTGGGATCTGCTTTTGCAGCACCAGTGACAGGGTAGAAATGGGGCTTGCAACTCTCCCCAGTTGGTGAAGCAATTAAATCAAACTGAACTTTTTTTGTTGTTGGAACTGTTTCTTTTGTTAGGCTTTGGGAAAAGGAATTATTTCACAGAGAAGTGCATTTTCAATTTTGTTGAAGAACAGAATTCTGGAAGTACTGGGAGCCCTGCATTCAACCACTGTAAGTGCTGTAAAAGAGTTAAAGGCTCTGCTGAGTCTCATCTCATTTCCCCCTTAGGGGCGAGACTGCCCAGGAGGTGTCATTCCCAAAGACACACAGTGGTCCTTGGATCCCTGCATCACCTTCCCTGGCCAGGCATGGAGATCACAGTGTGTGAAGACGTGTCCCAGACCTCTGTTCCAAGGACTGTTTCCACAGTGTCTGAAATGTCAGTTTTCCTTTGTGAGCAGAAATGCATTATTTTCTGTAGTGGAAAAAACCCTCCCCACTCCTGTTTTCCAGGCAGCTCTGTTTTGATAATTCCAACTTCTACCAGTTCCATACACTTTTATGCATATCATCAATGACACTGATGCCCTGAAAAAGAGACCATGCTGGTGCAACAGGCAGGGTTTGTGATTCTCCTGCTGGCAGGCAAGTCTCCAGTTACTCCAGACCAAGGCTTTTCCTGCCAGACGAGTGCTGGATGCTGCACCAAGTCTGTGATGGGTGATGACAAATAACTTGTGCTGACTGCTATGGAGGCTATCACACTTGGTTTTCCTTGTTGTTGAGTAAGAAGCTGAACTCCAGTCTCTGGGAGAAAACTGCTGTGTATTTACTCTGTTACCAAGATCTCTTTCTCAAAGTCTGGTGTCAGTAGCAGGAAGTGCAGCCAATGCACTGATTTGTGAGCACATTTCTCATCTCAAAGAGATTATGTAGGCTCTCTATACATAATATACTGCTCCTCAGAAGGAACACTAATATGGAAAAGTACTACAGCGTTCCAGAAATGTCTAATCATTGCTGATAAATTTTATTTGCCACTTTGAATGCATTGTTATGACAGATCCCTCCTTAAAGCTGAGGACAGTTGAAGTCTACACATGCCAAACTCAAAGCCTTCAGCGTTTTGCTTCACACTTTTGTTACTGGATGTAAAAGTCTTCAAGGGGCTGCTCAAACATTAAAGAGGATAATCAAAGTGTAAAGAGAAAGAGGTATTTTGCTAATGAATGAGGAAGGTTGGGGTGGTTTAGTGATCATTTTTAAGAGGTTTAGGTTTTAAAGTGAAAAAGAAGTAGTTTTCAAAAATGCAGAAGACAAGTGGTCTTTTGACCACCTCACCAAGGTGCTCTGGGTTGATCTTGGGAAAAGTCATCTTCTGTCCATTGACTATAAAGGAGATATGGGAAGAGGAATCAACAAGGGGTGGCCTTAGACACGTGGTGTGCTCCTCCCTGCTGCCAACAACAGTTCCTTTTTCAGTCTGAGAAGTTCTTCTTTCAGACTGCTCTCTTCACCTACAGCCCAACTGGCTTTTGAAAATGAAACCTAGATGCCCAGGTTATTCAGATGTCTAAGTTATTATTTGTCCTCTTTACCTTGCCCAAGCCTGTTTTGTTCTGGGGACTCTTTGGATTTGGATCCAGTTGATTGTTGACTTTTTTTTTTTCTCTTCAGATTTCACTGCCAAAAAAAGCTCAAATTGTATAAAGAAAAGCTTTTCCTCGTCTCACATGTGAAAAGTTAGCCCTTCATTGCAGTTGGCATCAGTGGAATCTACTGATGTAGCATTATCTTTGTGAGGTTAATTGTAACAAAACCACCACCACCAACAACAACAAGCAGTTCTGAGTCTGATTTAAAGGCACATTAAACTATCCCTCATAATGGGGAAATTATATGGATGGAGGAGTGCTCCAGAGCTCCTGTGCTAAGTCAGGTCTGCCGAGGAGACCTCGAGCAGTCTAAGAGTGAGCTCTCAGCCTGTGATAGCCAACAGGCCTCACAAAGGAAAGCTTCAGAGAAATCACACCACTCTCTGACAAGAAATGCAAACTCTTGTTGGTTTGGGAGTGAGTAAGCAGAGGTGGTGAGACTTTTGAGAATGTTCAGGAAAAGAATATCATATTATAATCCAATTTATATTGTGTTGAAACAGAAAGCAAGAGTTGGACTGTTTCCATGATCAGCTCCAAGCACTGTCACAGGTCATGACAGGATGGATGAGTTGATCTCTATTTTTATCATGACAGCATCCTCAGTTTGTATTAAATAACAAATTCTTTGTCAATCTGCTCATATTTTTCAACTGCTTTGTGAAATCCTGATAGCAAATCTGTTCTAAGTCTTCCCTCCCACCCCCCTGACCCAGCCTACTCTGCTTATTCAGGAAATGATCTCTAAAGCTTGAACACTATTTACATTATCAAGATTTACTTATCTTTTCTTTTTTTCCATTGAAACACTAAGCAGCTCTTACATCAATGTAGGTGTGTTTGAGAATTATGAGAGCCTTCAATTCTCATACCAAACTACACCCACACAAGTCAATTCCAGTTCCAATGACTAAAGGTCATGTGAATGGCAAAGTAACAGGTAAGAACCTAATTTTGCTATTAAGAGTAACTGAATTTGCAGTTATGGTTTATTAGTGAAGGCATTAATGCCACAGAGGAGTAAATCCTTTCCCTGCCTTTTGTTGGTGTTTGTTCTCACTATTCCTGCTATTACTTTTAAAGATAATTCCAATGGAGAAATAGACTTATGACGTGTGAGAACACAGATTTGCCTTTAAACACACCAGTGAGAGAGAGACAGTGGTGGGCTAGCTCCTTGCCAAGAGGTAGGTAGCATTCACTACCCAGCTCCATCTGCAGGCTTTGCTAAAAATGAATGTTTGAGGGCTGGGAATGGTCGGGTTCCCTGAGGCTGATGGCCCCTGTTTCTGCACTGTACCTTTCCCAGGGAGACTTATTCATATTTCTTAGGCATAACTGAATTCTCACATTAATTTAGTGGTTCTAGTTCTTAGCATGGCCCTTTGTCTTCTCTCAGCCAGATCCTCCCTGGGATAGTGGTCTCTTTGATTTGTTCTTCTCCCACACCATACCTGGTTTTTATTTGTGCTTCCCACCTGAGCCATTTGTTAATCTACAGCCCCTGAAGACCAAAGTGGTGGAGACTCTGCAGAGCCCACGTGTGGTCAGGGTGGTCTCACAATGGTGATGTCACCCTGAGAGACTTTCACAACTTTGAAGTTATGGGTGATTTCCCTGATTTCAGTCATGTGTGGGCCATCTGTTCTCCCCTCAACATTGCCTTCTGCCAGGATGCAAAAGGTGGCACCAGGTGGGGTCAACATGCAAATATCCTCCAGGAATTCAGGAGCAAACCAGTGTTTATGGGGACTGTGTCTTAAGGGGCTTGGCTAGTCTTGAAAATTACTTCTAGCAGAGTGGGTTTGAAGAATGGGAAGAAATTCCCATGTGTGGGCATACTTCTGTAATAAAACCCTCCCCTCTCCCTGGAATCACCTCTTGACAAGACAGAACCTTTGATTCAGGTATTGAAAGACCTGTAAACGCTTGAGAAATTTTCTTCAGCATATCAACAGCCTCATTTTCTTTGGTCTCTCTCATTCTTCTGCATTTAGCTGTACTCTGGAGGGAAGAGGCAGTGGGATCTGGAATGGTGTGATTGATACTGTTTCTGTATTTCCAGCAAAGTCTGGAACTCCCAGTCAGTGGTGCTCTGTTTCCCCTTAAATTACAGCCACCAGACTTCAATTTTCCTTTTTAGGATAAGGTAGGACTTGATGTGAAGAGGAATAAATATTAGTATCTGGGCAAAGTGAAGTTATTCTGTGGTTCATCCTTATTATCTGTGGCTGCTACAGAGCTCAAAGGTCAGGGGGTTTTGTTTGGTTTTTTGTTTGTTTTGTTGGGTTTTTTTTCCCTGTCACAAACTCAGAGCAGGTCAAGCTGGGTATTTAGGGTAATTGTGAGCAGGTCAGTGTCATCTAAGCAAAAGGACAGAGCTTGTTTGACAAGGCATGTGGTTTTCTCAGTTGCTTCCTGCTCTATCTGTCCATCCTTTTCAATTTGTGCTGTTGAGACATGTTTAAGTTTATAGACACATTGAGTATATTTAATGCTGTTACAAAAATTGGCAGGATTTTTCCTGAAATCCATTTCTGATTCTATTAAAAGCAAAAGGTTATCATGACATCCACAGCAGGGAGGCTGGACAGGTTCAGATTGGAACATCAGGAACATACATAAAGGACATCAGGATAAACAGGGATGGCAGAGAGAAACTGGGAAGGAAGGACAGGAAATGGGAAAGGATTCTTCTACCATGATTTGGCTGGAGCAAATTTTATAGTGCATTTTGCAGCCAGTGGTGGTTTTAAGAAAGGACCAAACCAAAAGTAAGTGCTGCTGTAAGTGCAGGGTTACATACAGCCATGTGGGCTCACAGTGAGATCTGAATTTAGCCTTACATCTGGATTTGTACCATGGTTGATTTGTTAGGATCTAGGGGATCTCTCTTTGTGTTTAATGGATTTTGCTATCTTTCAGTAGCAGAAATTGCTCAGATCCTGTACGCAGCCATCACAGTGAGCATTTCCTGCGTACAGCCCTCTCTTGTTGTACCTAAGCAGCATCTCATTTGGAACACTCGGATGCAAAGCTTCCAGCACAGTCCTCAGCCTGCTGCCATGTTTATCTATGCTTCCTTGGTGGTCTGGTCTGTGCTGGAGGCATGGAAACTGATAGGTCCCCAAAGGCTGCCAAATCCACTGCCCTGATCTCGGCTGGTGTGGTGCTACCAGTAATTGCAGCTCTGTCCTGAGGCCCCAGTGCTCCAGTGACACGAAGGTGAAGTTGTTGATTTGAAAGAAAATAAAATTGGCTGAATTTTTGGTTGGTGCAGACACACAAAGCTGCCTTCAGTTGGCTAATCAGTAGCGTTAGTAAATAATGATATGATTACTACTAACACAAGGCCTGATAATACTTTCCTAGGGAAAAGAAATTCTTTACACTTCAAAATTAAGTGGGTTAAGCTCCACAATTTTTCTTATGTAGGACATCAGGATGAAGGGTCAACCTTCTGGTCTGGTAGTGTCTTTCACCACTTTACCCTTCGTAGACCTGACTGGTTTTGTAGCTTATGCTTTCAGAATATGTGAGAGTCAGGATGTGTGTGGCAAAAGAACCTCCAGGAACACCATAGATGACAATTTTTTGTCAATGTCCTGGCAAAAAATATGGAGTGCCAGACCATCCAATACCAACTGCAGTTGAGGATCTAATTGATCACCATGATAGGAATTTCCCTTCAATGCTCATTAAATTTCTAGATATTAAGTCCCCTGGCAAAGTTGCCTGATGCTTTCCAGCCACGCTCCAGAAAGTCCAGAAGTGAGAAGGTGGCCTTTCTTGAGACTCTTCTGGTATCCCAAGGAATGCAGTGATTCAGAAATTCTGTTTGCTTAATAATTTGTCCGACTTCTTACTTTTCCTGTCAGCCTTTAAACAGAGGGAAGAACCATGGCAAAATAATTAAGATTAAAAGGCATGGTTTCCTCTTCAGATGAAAGTAGCATTCACTTTGAAATGCTTGGTGGTGATTTTGATTCATGTCTTAGATGGACCTTTGTCTGCCAGAAGCTGCTACCTTTGCACAGCTCCAGAGAAATTGATGGAACCCACCCTGGGGCCAGGAAGAGAGGAGAGTTCAAAAGTGGACCAAAGGGGAGTGATAAATCTAAAATAAAGCCACTGATCCAGGCAGGCTTCCATGTAAGAGAGAAGATTTTAATGCTGTTTACTTGTATCATTTTTCAGAGCTCCAGTTAAATGCAAAACAAATCACAGATATGTTAAAATTTTACTGTGTGGGTCGGGCTGTTGTTTTCAATGAGCAGTGGTAAAGCCCCTGCTGTGGTTTCAGCATGGTTAAAAGTCCTGTTTTTGCTGTTCACAGTGATTAAAAAAATAGCACATTTGATAGGCTTTGAGTTATGTGAATGCTTCTGTTTCAAATCATGAACGAGAAAATTGTTAACAATAGGTTAATTTTTTGTTTGTAGCTCAGATGGGGAGTTTTAGTCCCTAAAACTGAATGCTAGTGTAAATCACTGTCTCTGCAGCATTGCTGAGTTTTCTTTCAGATGGATTTATGGAAAGGTTTGATTTTCCTTTTCTTTAATCTTATATTGGCTTATAATGGAGCCCACACCAGAGCCTTGGAGTGAACCAGGCAAATATAGCTGTCTTCTAGCTCATGCCTCAGCAGCTGCGAGGTACTGGCACACAGCAGAGGAGCTTTGTGTCTTGGGTTTTTGGATTTCATTCAATCGGTTCCACTTTGCATATTTATTCATAGTAAAGCACCATTAGCTCAAGACTAATAATTGGGATGGCGTGAAGAAAACTGTATAAAGAAATGCAGGCCACTTGGCTCTCCTGAGGCCTGACTTGGTGAAGATTTGACTGATTCTTTACGTCAGGAGCTCTGTGAAGCCTCTGAATAACAGATTAATGCACGTTGCTGCTTTTCTCATCCTCTCATTTACCATATTGCAGTTCAGCAGAGTGTTTCTTGAATTATACTCATGTAGCTTAAAACCTAGCCCACAAACTAGGTAGGAACCTGGTTTAAAAAAATAACTAGAAAAAAAAAAATCAACATTTGTAAATGCTAATAAAGAGCAAATTGAATGTCTTCATCAATGCCAAGGATTTAAGCTGGCAGTTTTACACCTGCTACATATTTATTTGTAAATGAAAACTGAATATACAGCACAAATATGGGTTTCATTTTACATAAACCTCCCTTCAAGCTGTTTTGGGTTGGTAGGAGCCTTTTTCTTCAGAGATGAAGCTGGTCCTTCAAAGTTCCCCACTGAAGCAATCTCATCTGCCTGTCTTCCCACCCTTTGGATACCCTTTGGATGGAGAGTGTGCTGTGACAGGGATCTTGCAGAGAAAGGAGAAGATTATGGTTCAGGGTTTTTTTGTTTGTTAGTTAACCCTGGCACCTTGAAAGTACTGGTGTATCAGAAGCTGATTGGATTAAGAGGGTCACAACAGAAATATCCCAGAAAGGGCTAACGTTGTAATACTATGAGATAATTATCCCTGATTCCAGAGGGACATCAAGGTGTGGATTAATTTTTACCAAAATTCGCATCTGGATATCCAGTTGTTAGCCCTTGGTTCATTGAACCTCCACCTGAATGGCAGAAAATGATAGCAAAAAGAAGCCATCCCAGGAGCCAGCTTTGTTCCAGGGGCCTTCAGGATGGGGTACAAAGTATTTAAGGATGTATCTTGTATTCTCTGCCCGCTGAAACTCAGAATCCTGGGGATTTTATCTTACGCTGTGAGGCAGAGATCCATTTATAGAACCACACTGAAACCACTGCAGGTCAGAAGATGAAAGAAATGTTGTGAGAGGCACTGACTGATTAAGCAGTCTGTCATCAATAATGGATTTTGAGGAAGTGGGACAGCAAATATGTCTGGGAGGAGGAAAAATTAAGTCAAAACTGAGCCTGTGCTTCAGACTGAGGTACAGTCATAAAGCAAAGAGTACTGTGCTGTACTTCTGGTGTTTTAATTTATGTGTGTAGATAGGATGAAGTTGCTTCTATTTCCACTTGGAAAATGGACATTAGACTCTTAATGCAGTTTCTGAGTTGAAGTCAAATAAGTGAAGAGTGCCAGGCTAGTAACAGTATAAGCAAATAGACCTCTATTACGTCAATTAAGTTGTGGCTATTTATTTTAGAGCTGATTTTGGCTAGCGTATTGTGCTCCATATATTGCATTATGGAACAGTTTGGCTGCGCTTTAGATTACTGCTCTGCAGTATGTGGGGAAACTATTAATATGTTAATATATTAGAAATATAAACCCAAGTGTGGTTCAGTTGCATCCCAGGAAGGTTCCACACTGCCCTACTCCATGGAATGCCAAATGGGTCTGCAGGCAGCACAGCCAAAGCCTTCTGTCCTAAACCCTCACAGGGAAAGTGAATTTCATGCTGTTGGAAAACACTTTCGAGTGGTGTGGCCTCACATCAGGTCTGTGGGTGAAACAAGCCACTTCAGCAAGAAGAGTTTTGTGTGAGCATGTCCCTATTTTTGTCCTTATGGAAAAACTAAACTAAAAACCCACACCTCTAAATGATCAGTACTATAACAGCGAGGGCTTCTACAGTTAGCCTGGTCTCAGCTGAACCTGCAGTGATGTTAAAAAATCACAGAGAAATGGACCTGTGGGTACCTTTCAGCAGCTCTCTGGGTTGAGAGGTAAGTGAGGCAGAAGATTTCCCACCCAGCCTCATTTAAAGCATGTGGGATATCGGTATCCATATGGAATGCTTCATGATTCATCATCGTGGAGATTTGTCTCTGTGGAAGATGTTTCGCTCAGCCCAGGACTGAAAAACAAAGGATATGTTGCTGCCACACTAATGAAAAACACAGACAATCTGCTGCTCATATGTGCCAATTGTTGCTGCAGCCTTTACATAAATGCACTTAAAGATGAGAAAAATAATTCCAGGCAACTGTTCTGCAGAAAGCTCACAGGAGCATGGGCTCCTTAGGGGGATTGCTTTCAAGTGCATAAAAACCCTTTCACAAACTTAATTCTTGTCACTGAGTTCTTCTTTGTGCTTGCTGTTGGCGAGTCCATCAGCCCTCAACGCCTCAATCGGAAAAGCGCCAAGCAGAAAGCGAAACTGCAGTCAGGGGCTGAGAAGTGTCAAAGGAAATTTCAGATTTTAGGTGGTTTTGTGTGTAAGACTAGGCCCAAGCACGAAACCTGACCTGAATCCCAGAGAACCTTTTAAGGATGACCATGACAGGTAAAACTGTGCACATATCGGCAATCCAATCAGCTACCGAAAGTTTTTAAGGAATAGAAAACTGAAAGCACCACCACTGCAAAATATTTATGTAGAAATGGTCACTTCTGTGGGCTGAATAATGTGTTACCTCTGGGTAGATGAAACCTTTGAATGGGTGTGGTTTTGCTCACCAAGTTTCAAAAGGTGTTTTGTAATGTTATTGGTGAATATTCAGGCTGTTGCTCAACTGAAGTTCGGATCCTTGCAGTATGAATAGATGCTTCTGTAGCCACAGTTATCATAAGAATTGTACTCTTCCCTTTCTCCTGCAGTTTTCAGAGGTTCATCCTCATTTTTTGTCCCAAACCTTGTGGCCTTGGAGTGTTGGAGACTTGCCACTGTGTCATTCTGCAAGCCCATACTCCACCCATGTGCAGTGCTGGCCCCTCTACTGGAAAAGAAAGAACCCCCAAAACTATAAAAGGCCCTGGAAAGGGCAGGAAGAATGACCAAAGGTCTGAGCAAGGAGTGACTGGACCTCCTGGGATGCTTCAGTTCAGAAAATAAGTGAGCAAGGTGAGATCTGATAGAAGTCTACAAACCACGGGTGTTGTGGTCAGGTGGATACCAGTTGCCATCTCCTAGAGCACAAGAAATAAGGGCAGACAAATGATCTGGGCAGGAATCACGTTCAAAACAAAGAAAAGTAACTTCTAGAAGTAGACTTCCTGCCTTTGGATGCCAAAAGCGCCTGCATGGCCCTGAGGGGAGACAAGGCAAACACCTGGAAGGGACAGCTCTGCTGAAGGTTCCTAAGTGGCCACACCAAACTCAGGAAACATTTGAGCTTAAAATAATTCCAGACTGGGAAAGTGCTCAAAGAAAGTGCCATGTATGTTTGCCCCTGTTCTTGACTTAGACACGAGGTTTGCTTATGGCCGTGGTTGAAGACAGGATGCTGGGCCAGGTGGCCTTTCTGCAGCTCCTGTATCTGCTACAGATAAGGTATTGCCTTATCTGTACACTTGGTATCCCAGACTTTGATGGTTTCGGGTTTTTTTCATACTGGGTCAGTCTTTCAGGTCCCAGGTTCAGTCCAGACATTGCTCAGATCATCTTCCTCATGGTATCTGGAGATTTATGCAGCAGATTTTAGTGTGATTTGAACAAAACTTTTGAAACAAAAATTCAGAGGGCTTCAGTCTATTTTCCACCCTCCAAGTATTATTATGGAAATGGCTGCACCTTCCTTTGTTTCCATCTGTTACTTCTGTGGGAATAAGTTCCCAAATATGCTGTAAACAGCTGTGGACTTACTATTATCCATGCATTGCTCTGCTACTCATCCCCAGACATATCTCTTTAACTATCTTTCCCTGAATGTACAAGCCTCAGTTTCCAAGCTGAATTTCATTTAGTTATTTTATCACATGTATTAACCAACAGTTTTGGTTGTTGGTTTTTCTGGGATGTTTTAGCCTTCCAGAAAAGCCAGAGAACACCACCATTGGGACACTTACTGGGAAACTTTTGATCCATGATATGTATGGTACAAGAACAGCACAAGTCTCTCTCATATTTGTCTTTGGTAGAATGCAAGGCAAGTACATAAAATACTTCCTTATTATAATGCTTAGTAGTTAGTGTTGCTATTAAGTCATCAGCTAATTTCTGATTCTGTGAAAGAAGCATGTTTTGGGCAGAAATTTTCCAGGCCTAGGTTTGTTACAAAGTAAATTGTTTGCTGAATAAAAAGCTTTTAAGCAGACAGACAGCTGAAAGGCCTGAAATTCAACAGTTGCAGTTTGCATGGAAATTGTCTTTATTGTGGAGTTGTCTATAGGTTTTTTGTTTTGGCCTTCATTTTCAGTTGTCTCCTTTGCTTTGCCACAGCCATCTTGTTTAGTCTTTGCCATTAGAAAACAATCAGAAAACCAGTGTTGCCAAGTACAAATGCATCTCATTTTTAAAGTTCAGCTGCCTTTTTTTTTCCCCTTATATGATGAATTTTACACAAGGGCTGCTGCATGATACCTTTCAAATATGGCCCACTCTGCCAAATCTAAGGAAAGAATCATTTTGGCCAGACATTATTGTTGCTGCCATTGTGAGTTCCACCATTGCCAGACCTTCTGGGCTGAAATAGCACAATTTTCTGCCTTCACATATAAGGGGCTGACCAGTATAAAGGAGAAACCTTGCATTTGTCTAGGTGCACGGCAGACAGAAGCAGGTGCACGTCCAAAAATGCAGAGACTCTGTAGGAGAGGTGCAGCAGCTCTAGGATTTTCAACATTGTCTAAAAATGGAGCAGACCTGCAAAACAGCTGCAAACTAGATTGTGATAAGAACTAGGAGAGATTCAGCAGATTATCAGAGACCAAAAAGGAGAAGTCAACTCCGTGTGAAAAGCTCAGCAGGGCTGAGCAGCCACAGGAAGGTGGAGGTGAGTACAGAGGTGTAAGGACCTGGTCAAGAAGGTGTCATTGTCAGCTTGAAGGCCAAAGATTTGGTAGGTGAAAATTAGTAACATTTTTAGGTATTCCAATTCCCTATCAAGACGTGATGCTGGGGCTTAGTCGAACAAGCTTAGTTGAAGTAACTCCTGTCTTAAGCCATCCTATAAAACAGGCTTCTGGAAGTGGATTTACTGTGTTCTCCCACCTAGTTTGATTTTCATGAAAGTCCTGGTTTCACTCAGGGCTGGAAATGAGATTCATCAGGGAGGCAATGAAAGTTTTGTGGTGCACGAGGAGACTCAAGAGCTTGCCAGTGGAAACGTCTGTCTGGTGAGGTTTTGTCCAAAAAGTGTGTCCCTGCAAATTCAAGCAGTGGGGCAGGCGAGTCAAATTCCTCATTCCTTCTGTGACACCCTGGTGAAGGTTTTTGTGAGAGGACAACCTGGGCACGACACAGGGAGAGTGCAATGGAACTGCATTGTCACGAGCTGGCTGTGAGACAAGCAGCTCTTCCAACCTTTGCATCCCTGGTTTGACAACAAACCATGGAGTTTTAGTTGGCAAGGCAGGCCAAAACATGGCATTTCATGTTTTTAACTCTGTGCCTGTGCTTTTTTTGGGGAGCTCTGTTCCCTTTTCCTGCCTCCTCTCCAGTTCCATGGAGACAATATTTTTTGAGCTGGCAAGACATGCCTTTTTTTTATTGCCAAACTGGTGAAAGGTGTTCCAAGGGAAAAGACATGGGGGGTTATTTTGGTTTTCAAAGCTTCTGCTAATATTATTTTTTTCCTTCTCTACACATCCTTTGCACTCAGAAACAAAACGATTGGATTCAAAAGAAAATGTGCTCAGAAGTCAGAGCCTTTTTTGCAGCATGGATAAGTGAAAGTGCAATCCAGCTGCTGGCAAATCATAAGCTCATTGTTTTGGCAACGGTGTTTCATTTACTTTTTTTTCCTGTTATACTAACTTGTTTGCTCAGGTATTGGAATTCAAAGTTTTTCCTTCTTTTTAGAAATTCACACCCTTTCTGGCAAGGTTTGAGCTGTTTTTATTGCTTACAATTATACCTACAGGTAAAATAAATACTTTCCCACGGATGCCCTGGAATCCGGTATGGTTATAAGCTGATGTAGCTGGAAGAGCTGAGTTGTACAACGAGTATTTCTGCTGCTCTGGCTTTTCCTTCTGACACTTCTTAAAGACACAGGGCTTTGAATCCCTTCTTGCTCTCGAGTTATTGAAGCAGCTCTTTGTCAAGGTTGCAGGGTCTCCTCCATGCAATGCCGAGTGGATGAGAACGGATCCGAGAGACCTGGAGAAAAAAATACCTGTGAGGGAAACCTATTTGCAACGCAAATATTGCTGTGGCCTTCAGAGTGTGAGTGCACAGAGCTCTGCACTGTGCACACAACAAATGGTGTTGGAAGGACACTTAGATGCCGCAGAGAAAAGCACTGGAACGTTAGGAAATGCCCTAATTAAAGCTGCCTGTGTAATTCATTATGATTCATTTTTCAATTATCTGATCACATACTATTTTTTCCGCAGACCCCTCTTACCTCTGCGCACAGGATGTCCAGAGGCCTCTTAATGAGCAGCTATTCAGTAGTTTGTTTCATCTTCATTGTTCCATGTGTGGCCCAAGGCCTTATTTACTGCGTGCTATTAAATCCTGTTTTGAGGGCTAAATCCATAAAAAGGCTTTGGCCTGGTGACCTTGTGTGCTGAAGGATCTGACTTCTCAGCCCCCCGCTGTCTGGCGTTGAGAGGTAGAGTTTATGGCCCAGGTGTGCCGCTGCAGCTGCGGCAGAGCAGGGCCAGCTCCCCAGCCTGGTTCCACGGTGCCATTCCGAGCCATCCCTAGCTCAGGGAAACCCAGGAAGCACCTCCCATTCTGCGGCTGCAACCTGCTGTCACCCAAAATCCAAATAATCCTCTCCTTTCCCTGCACAGTTAAAGGAGGGAGTCTAGGATTGGTGACTCGTGTTTTCAGCAGCTCCCGCTTAGGTGCTGAAAGAGCCCTGGAAAAGTGTTTCACCAAAGTTCTGACCTGGTTTTCCTCCCTGTAGAAAGGGGATAATGGCATGGGCCAAACCATGTCACAGAGGTGTTCTCTGGCTCCAGTGTTTACAAGTCCTTTGGAGTCTTCGTTATGGGAAAGACAATGTATTGCTTCTTCATCCAAAACTGAAGGTCAAAGTTGTGGAAATATC
Organism: Erpornis zantholeuca; assembly: GCA_013400515.1. NCBI lineage: Eukaryota > Metazoa > Chordata > Aves > Passeriformes > Timaliidae > Erpornis > Erpornis zantholeuca. The sequence goes on along the minus strand of VZTN01034536.1, from coordinate 3,468 downwards.
CTCTTGTCTCACTGCCTGAATTAGAGTTATGGAAGAACTCTTGGTGAAAGAAAAATGGGCTACCTCCAGGGTTCTTTAAGCTGGGATCTCCCTGATCACCCCAGAAATCCCACTGACACGTTCTGGAGAAGTCCTGAGGGGTTTATGGAGAGATAGTTGAGCAGGCAGTTTTCTTCTCAACTCAGACTGTCAGGATTGTGTCTGTAGCAGAACACAATGAGCCAGGGATGGTTCTTTGGCCTGGAGATCAGAGAGTATGGCATGACTCAGCCGTGTGGCTCAGCTCACTCTCCTTCTCCTCCCAAAAAGCCAAGACACCTTGGCCATGCTGCCTGGTGGAAACAATTGACCTTTGCTATCTCTCAGATCATGCTGAAGCAAATCTGAGAGAGGAGAAGTTGGCAAGAGCCAAACTCCTGTTTGTGAGCAGGTTAACAATGGTGTGGGCAGCACTGGCCAGGCTCCTGCTCTGGTCCTTATCATTTATCAGCATAGGCAGGGCCTGTGCAGGGTGCTCAGCTTTCCCAAAGAACTTGTCATGGGGCATGTGGGGCAATCTTTAGGGTCTGGTGTGCTTCATTGTTCCACCTCTGGGTGGTTTAGGAGGGTCTGGATTATGTACATCCAGAGCAAACCAGGAATCCTGTGATGTAATGGCAGCAAACCCAGGAGTCTTTGGTGGAGTTGTGGGAATGTTCCAATTCTAATGTTTTATCCATGAGAAATTTAATTACAACATTACACTTCTGTAGGTAAATAATTCTCTTTCCAGAATACTGCTGGGCTTTATATTTCAGAGAGGGAGGGAGGGTCAGGAAGTAGCGACTTGAACCAGAATCTCTTACAATTTAGGATAACACCCAACCTTGGAATCACTTGATGTATGGTTATTTTTCTTGTTTTCTGTTGTTGTTTGGAGGCAGATGTGACAGAGGTGGTAATTTTCTGTTTCTGGGAAAAAATGCATTAAGAGATTACTGGAGTTTTTCCTTAATGTGGTTTTGATGATGTTTTCAAGGGCAGAGAAACAATTTGCTGCTTATTTCTACCCCGAGGCCCTGCCAGTGTGACCTCATGTTCATTTCCAGCCAAAAGCTGCATTGATTTTCTGCATTGATTTTCCTTCATTTATATTTAATCCAAATTCAGAAGTGTGTAAATGATACTTGAATTGTTCCCTCTGTGCTAACATACTGGAAATTCTCGTTGCATTGACCAGGAATATGCTCCCAAGCCCATGCACTCACACAGCATGTCAAATAGACCACAGTTAATATGTGTAATAGGAACAGAGCCACGAGGAGGAGGCTGCCTTGTCCAAAAGGAGCATACGTGTCTGGAAACAAAACTTTCTTTCACCTCTGAGGGCCTGATTGCTCTTTAATTCAATCCTTGGTGGGCCAACACTTGGGAAACGAGCTGTGGAGTGGGGAACAACATGTATAACTCTGCAAATAACCTTGCATATGGCATAATGGATCTGTACAGGAGGATAGGTTTTGTTTTTTTTTTAAATCCAGCAAAGAAAAAGACTACCCAAAAATCTATTCCTAAATAAATCTTCCGGAAAATGGTGCTCAGACCTGTATTCTGCTTGAGTCATTTTTCTGTGTAATCCCTGGTGCTTTGCCTCTGACACCTTCCCTGAGCCTGACCAGGAGCTGGATTTCAGTGCTGCTGGGGCTTCCCTCGCCCCTGTTGTGCAACCGCTTGGGGAATCTGATTTTGGGACCTACTTAGATACTTAGTGCTTAGATACTTTTCCTGATCTCTGTCCAAACCCTTCTGAAGCTCTTTGATTTCTGTAAATGCGATGATTCAGCCTGGCTGGATCCTTGTTGAAGGCTATGACACAACTTGGGTTAACTTCAGAATCAGCCCTGCTGGCAAAACAGACTTTCTTGTGAGATTTATGGAGCTTCCTGCTTCTCGCTGGGCTGAGAATGGAACAAGAATAGCCTTTCTCAGAGCCTCTTGGCACTGCTCCTTCTAGAGGGAGCCCAGAACAGGAGACAATGAGAAATACCAAACTTCCATAGACTTTTTTTTTTAAAAAAAAAAGGAAAAAAAGAAAAAGCTTTTGTTTTTTTGTTGGGTTTGGTGGACTTTCCTAGGGTGGTTAATACTTCAGTCATGCCAGGTCACTGACCATTAACTTCTAGGGAAGTGTGTATAGAGAACACATGAAAATATAACTCTGTGGATGAAATATAATTCACAAGTTGACTTGAAAAGGTGATGTTTTGGCACATCAGACTCTTAATGTCAGCAATTATTTTGCTTTTTTTACAGTTTCATTTGCACTCTCACTGCCACTCTTCTTACCATTCAGTTAAGACCCCTAGAACAGGCAGCCTCTGCACATCTCTCAGACACAGATGAATGGCAGTGAACGTTAAAGTGACCTGCTGAAGACAGCAAAAGGAGGTAAAGGAGCAGAAAATCAAGGGTTCTCTAAATCTTCTGGATTCCCCAAATCTTCAGGATGAAAAATCCATTTTAAAGAAGAGATTTCTTGGTGGTTATTAATTATTATTATTATTATTATCATCACCATCATCATCAACATCATTATTAACATTACTAACATTATTATTATTATTAACATTAAGCTCCACATAAAATACCTGCATGGCTTTTCTCCTGTGAAACACAACTTTTCACGGTTTTGAATTTGGGCAACAAAGATTTTTACACCTGAGCTGGAAGCTGGGATGATGTGCATCCTGAGTAGTTGCAAAATAATAGGACATTAAAAATACGATTATCGTAGCTAATCTGAATTTGTTTAAAAATTGAGTGTGCCCTCCTGATATGCACATCATCAAAAAACCCCAGCAGCTAAACAGGTTAATCGAAATCACCTAAGTCCCAAAGTACTCAAGTACTTTTCACCAAGTTTGAAACCTGCTGACACTAAAAATACTCTCTTCATTTCTTCACCTGCGAGAGCAGGCCATGCAAACAAACAAACATTGCCTAATAATAGTTGCAGGTGTTCAAAAATAGTGTCTATATTTACAGTCATGGCCCCTGCATTTCTGTTCACAAGCCACGTGCTTTCTTTCCTGACACTTTGCTAAATACATAGATTAAAAAAAAAAAAAAAAAAAAATCTTTCCAAAGCTTTTGTGACTCATGCAGAGCTCCAGCTCATTTTAATACAACCCAAGCTCTATCCCTCCTCATTCTGTAAGACCTTCATAGCTGCAGGTCCATGATTAATGAACTTTAATTCATTTAGTTCTCCTTCCTTTTGCTTCACATACATGTAGACAGCTTCGTGTATGTGTGTATGTTTTTCCTTGCCAACAAGAGAAATGGTGGCACATGACTGGGGCTTTTTTGTCTGATTGACAAGAATTCTTCTCTCCTTCTCATCTTTGCATGTGATGATTTAATGTCAGTCTTCAAATGAAATTATTTCAGTCTTCAAATGAAAGTTCGTTATTTATTTTTATTTTATTT
>VZTN01034534.1:752-26736 GCA_013400515.1 Erpornis zantholeuca | reverse complement strand
TGAAGCTGAAATTTTCTGCTGGTCTCTTAGCATTAAAGAAAATATTTCCTTGGCTACAGAAGCACTGGAAATATAAGGATCAGTTGTGCTCACTACAGAGCATGCAAACAATATCCTGTAAGAGTTGATGTCATTGCCAGTACTCAAGCAAAGCGTGCATCCCATATTCCCTTGAAACTCCTTACTCTGGTGCTGAAGAGAAAGCAGAACTCACATTTGGGTTTAGGCAGAATCGAATTAACAATAATTTATCATGCTAATAGTATCAGAGAGTACCTTAGATGTGACACGGGAGGCTAGAGCTTCATAAGGGCTTTGAGATCCATTTCCTAATTGGTGGTTATACTAGAGTCTGACACTGCATTGCCTTCTCTCATAGCAAAACTCTCTTGGATGGTGAAGTATGCAGCTTGCTGTTATTTCACTTTGCTGCTAGAAGTGTGGTTTGTAATTGAAACTCCAGGATCATGTAGTTTCTGAGCACTGACAGCTTTATACTTCATAGTGGAGCTACATTCTCACAGTTGAAGATACCAAGACTGGCTTGGGTCCTCTCTCAAAGTACCCAAAGGGGTATCTTATTCTGTTCACGTCTGGCACTGCCAGACACTACTGCCTGGGGACTGAGGAATCTCCTTGGCTTTATATTGAGTAGTGAATGCCTGACATAGCCTCTGTATTACAGCTTAAAATGCAAGTGACACCAAAGAACAAACTTGAGTCATCATTTCAGCCCTCAGTATCCTTGGCTGTAATACAGCAAGTTATTTTCTTCTCTGTGTTTTGCCTTGTTTTCTTTTTTTTTCCCCTTCATTAGTGCCAATTTAAAAAATACCCAGTAGTATTGACATCCATTAAGTCAGCTCTGCAGATTTCCTTGGATGCTTGTCAGAGGTTTAAAACAATCCTTTTTTCAGTCAAATCTGCCTGTCCATTCACACTGGTGGATCCTATGGTCATCGACAAGCAAAGACCTTTTAAATCAGTATAGATTGAAATATAGAAAGTACTATTTCATTTCTGTACTAAAACCTGGTAAATCCAGCAGATTGCTGGATTTGGACTATCGATACTGGGCTCTGTCCTTGCACCTTCTTCCTCAGGATGATGCAGCTGACCTTTACAGCTCCAGGAATTCATCACTTTGCAAGATGAAGATGCTTTACTGCAAGAAGGTACTCACTGGATAAACTTGTGTCTGAATCAGAATCCTTCCTGCTGTTTAGAAGAGTGGTGGCAATACTGTAGTGACAGGAATCGTGAACATAGACTCCTTGTCCTTAGTGTTGTAATAATGATTTTGGAACCAGCATTGATGCTGTTTCCAATAAAAGCCCATTTTAAAAGTAATTTGGCAGCAGATGCCAGCTCCTTGTTATGGTGATGGGTCTTTTGATTGTCATGTTCCAATAATAAGTTATCCTGAGTACCCTTTTTTGGAGGTGCACACACAGGGGTTACAGTCTGATTTCACATGCTCTTTGTCATTGTGGTTATACCAAAGTCATCTTGTTCTAACCTACTCTAAGGAACATTTAAAACTTAAATTCAGATCTTAACCAGAGAATTCATTCACCCTTAGGTTTCTTTTTCTCTGAATGGTTCTTTGGTTGCAAAGAAGTCAGAGGGGATAGATATCCTTCTAAGGACTTGTTCTGGTTTGAAAAGACAAACCAGTGGGAGACACCAAGTCAGAATAACAATTTATTAAGGAAATTAAAATAAAGACAGGGAAAGGAAAGAAAAACAAAACAAAAAATAAACACACTGGTTTAAACTGACAGAGTCAGATACAACCTGACACCCTGTTAGTCAGGGTAGCAGTAGCAGTCCAAAGGGATGGTGGCTGCAGTCCTCCTGAAATGATGGATGTAGTTCAGTTGAGGCAGTGATCCAGTAAAAGGGTCCGGTCTTCCTCGGAAGGTCCAGTGGTAGGTATGTAGCTCCTATCCTCTGGGAATCCAGTGGAGAAGAAAGCTAAACTGTAGTCTTCAAAACCTCAGTTATATCCAAGATGGGATGCTTGGCTCCTCCCCCTGGGTGGAGTATCTCACAATAAGATAAGGCCTGATGGGCATTAACAGGAGATAGTCCACGAGTCAGTTATCTCTGAGTCATGTGCAGGGCACTGATGGGCCCATTAACAGAAGATAACACAGAGGGAGGAGGCAGAGAGCACTGTCCCACCTGGTTTTAACAGAAACCTGAAGATGGTGATAGAATACACCCCCCTGGACACATCTTACATTATAACCCAGGACAGGACTGTAAGGACAGAGGGCATACTACTCTGTCCCTTTGCTGTTCTATCTACCTTTCTGCCACCTTCTTGCTAGATATGAAAACAAAGCTTTTCTTTAATTTCCTTTCCCTGTATTCCAAAGAGCTTTATGCCATCTTCAGAGAAAGTTTGACCTTCCATTAACCTCCTTTAGGGTTAACCAGATGCTGCTGATAGTACATCTAGGTTAACAGGATAATTCAAGTTGGAAGGAGTATCAGGAGGTCTGTAGACCCACCTCCTGAATCAGAGTCAGCAAAGAGGTCAGACTCAACTAGCTATCTTCATGAAGGTCAGGTCTTTCAAGAACAGAGTCTTCTTCACAAGGTGATAATCAAGATGTGTTTTAAACAGATGAGTGAGCATTTCTACCCCCGTAGCCTCATGCTCTGTGTCTAATGCTGTCATTGGGGTGCATTCGTAAGTATGGAGCTCACAAGAGGCGACGCTGATGTTGGCATAATTTAGCCAGTTAGGTGTTTTTATGGTCGTTTGAAAACTGAAGTATCCAAAGAACTTCCCATCCCAAGATTTTCAGAATTAGAAATGGCTGCTGTGTCAAGGCCTACTTTAAGAGCACTAGTGTAAAGGTCTTGTCTCTCTTAGGGATATGCCACTGTGTATTAGGGACAAATTGCTGTGTATTAATGGGGACACTAGGAATCTCTTCTGTTTCCCACAGGAGACAGCTCACCATCTGCAGCTCTATCTGTTGTTCCCCAAAACTCGTGCCATGGCAGCCATAACAGAGGTGGTGCTGTGCTTGTTAGAGCAGCCTTTAATTGCTGTGTGCATGAGGAGCACTCAGGCTGCCTCCAGGGAATCAAAGCTTATGTGAATGATGATCCTTGGACAACTTCAGTCTGCAAAGATAAATAGTGTAGTCAAAAGCTTAGAGGTAATATACTGATCATAGTATGCTTTTGAGACTTGCAGTCTGCAAAAATATGTACAAATGAACATTGGTTGGTTGACTTTATTTATGCCTGTGGCCTGGGCTGCTGTTGGACTGGGATTTTATGGGTGAGAAGGATCTGAAATGGCAATACTCTGCTTTATGTATTTAACATAACAGCGTATGAGGTGTGAGCACACCTCTGGAAATTGAGAAAATGTAAAAGGTGTTCCACTTTGAGTGAAAAACAGAATAAATACTGAACAATGATATGCACCTTTGGCTCTACGTTCCCTGAGAGCTCCAGCAAGTAGCTTCTGTCCTGTTCTTCTGAATGCAGCCAAAAAGCTGAGAGATACTAATGGTCAGATGACTGTCACATCTCCAGTTGTAGTAGATGGCTGCAAGAGCAAAGGGCTGCCTTCTGCTTTACAAACAGGTCAGTGCTCTCTGGCAAAACAGGTCTTATACCGTGTCAGTTGGATCTTTGCTTGCTCAGCTCACCAGTGAAGTTTTGCCAGCAGATTCTACTATAGACAAGTTTAAAGATGCTTGTAATTTTAAATAGTTGTCTAAATGCTTTCCAACTGGAATGTGTCTCCACATTAATGTATATTTGATTTAAGAAATCAGATATTCCCCCCTTAAAAGAAAGAAAGGAAAAAGCAAATCCATTACAAAGCCTCTTGGCTGATTAGCCATGGAAAACATGAGTAAATTTTGATGAGGTTGGTGAGGTTTATTGTATTGCTAGAGTGTAAATGACACTTAGAGGTCGCTTTGACCTGTTTGCTATTAAATTTTACAAAAGCCTTCTTTTTACCTTGCATGGTGTATGTATATCCATGGACAAATTCTTGTTGAGAGTTGTTGTAAAAGGCAAAACACAAATGAAATAAAACCAAAGAAAGACCATACAAATTATGATTTTGGTACCTACAGAAATAAAAAGAACACAAGTGTGTCCCTCTTCACCTCATTTCAGATCTTGCCCTTCTTTCAATTTCTGTACTCTGAACTGCATAGTGTGTTAACTTCAGAGATTGGATTTGACTCTTTCTTACCTTCATATTTTCAAGTAAAAAAATTATTCCGAACTCTACAATGGACTTCTGTCATGTGAAGAGTACTTTCATATTTGTAAGAAGTGGAGTTTTTTTTCCATCACTACTTTTCTGAGTTTACTAGTAATGGAAACTGAATTAAATTTACCTTGACCTGGTGCAATGCAGAGGGTGTGGCTGTGAACCAAAGTTTGGGACACCTCATGTTCCATTGCACCTCCCCCTGTCAGTGACTGCTAAATCATGGTAGAACATGTTTAAACAAAATAAAAAGAAATAAATGATAAAAATTTAGCAAGACAAATAGTGTATGTAGGAGCTCAGACCTCGAAGAAGGCAGAGTAGTTATCTTTTGTGTGATGTAATTGTTCAACCTGAGAGTTTTAATGCAGAATAGCTGTTGCACTTTAAATTCACACTGGCTTACTGCACACAAGCCCTGGGTCTCAGCTGCAGATATTGCAGAGATTAATCTTATTAATGGAACTGCTAATTGGTGTTTGACTTCTAATTATAGTAACAATAGGCCATAACAATCAATCCTCACCTTTACTGGGGCACATTAGGACTCTTTATCATAAAAATGATTTCCTTTGGGACTTACTGTTCTTATTCCTATCTTCTGGAAGTCTTGCTTTCAGCAAAGGTACAGTATCCCATCTAGCAAGTACTTTGGAAGCTTAGCTAATTAACTGGTAGAGAAAATGCATGGTCCTAAAATATTCAATATCTAAGTACATTAAGAAGTACAATGCTCTTGACAAAATTGTTTGAAAGATAATGGGAAAAGTATGTCAAAATATGAGCAGTGATGTCTTTTATAATCTTTAAGAAATATATAATTTTGTCTCCCAGTCCTTGGTAGCTTTCCCATAGCTTTTAGTGAGAGAAAAAATCCAAGCAGTTGTTCTAAATTATTATGTTTAGTTTTTTCTCACCAGGATAAATCCTGTGAGATTCATCATCTCATTTACAAGATTAGTCTCAGGAGATGAAAAGCACATACAACTTGATTACATATTCCTATTGATCATCTTCCATCCACAACAATAAAAATCAACTCCAAATACAAATCTAACAATATTACTAATTCATTACAACCAGTACTTTTTTTCATTAACTTTTATTGTTTTCAGCATACTTAGCATGTGCAAATACAGCAATTATATGTTGAATAAGAAAAGGTCGTCTCCTTACGTTGTAGAATAAATAAAAAGGCACTGCATTAGAGCTGATGAAAGACCGTTCAGAGATATGGGCTCAAATCTTGTTCAAAATAAGACTGTATAGCACTAGATAACTGAGAAAGGTTAACTCAGCATGTACATCACAAAGTGTATTTGGTTTCCATTTTAAAAAGGAAGTAGTTTTCAATGTCAGAGAAAGCATGGGAGGGGTGACTTACCTTGGAGAAACTGTAATATTGCCTCTGTCTGTCTGTCCAGCCCTCCCTTTTCTTGGAGCTTCTTCCTCCCATTGCTTGTGAAGTGAGAACTGGACTGCCATGATGTGCAGGATAGCATACAAAACCAGGGCAGCACTGGTGGAATTCTGCAGTGCATCAGGAGCAGCTGTGGGAGCAACACAGCCCTGCTTTCACCCCAGTGGGAACTATTCAGAGAAAGGCCAGGTGCCCTGTTGGTAACAAGACCTGGCACAGCCTTCCTGGGGCATGGCATCGCAACACACCAGACCTGTGTTTGCTGTAAAATCTCTCCCTTGCATCAGTTTTCTACTTGAGAACTTTAACATTTCCTTTACAAAAAATAAAACAGTATTTTGAAGAGAAATTGCCAACCATCACCTAAGTACAATCCAGTGCTGTGATGAAAGCAGACAACAGCTTTGGGGACTTCTTATCCATCAGAACTGTGACATCAATGTTCATAGTTGATGAACAACTCTCAAGTTCTTAAATAACTGTATTGATATAATTTATTTGTCCTACAGCCCCAAAATATTTCCCATGCTTTTCTACCTGCTGAAGTACCACCTATGCTCTTTCTGTCCTATTAATGTCTCCCTTGACAAATTTTACAGTACAGTTATGCAGTTTCAATTCTGCAATTCTTGGAAAGTTGTAGCAATATGAAGTATTACGAGGCATACTGCACCAATTAATTAATTTTTTTAGTATTAATCAGCCAGTACTCTGATATAATGTAACTGAAGATATTACAATAGTTTTCATCTGCTGGGATGGAGTTGAAAAGGTCTTCATTTTACTCCACAAGTATATGTACATGAAGATATGGGACTGTATAAAGATTGTGCAATATTCTTTCTCTTCCACTTGAAATAATGGCATGTTCTGGACCTAATCACTTAAAGTGAATGAATATTTCTTGTGGCTTCATTGGTATCTGGCCTTTAACCTTCAGTAGATTTTAATGTGGAATATGACAGCTCTGAGATGCTTCTAGAGCAAACAATAATAAAAATGAAAGGCAGCAAGAATATGCTGATGGTGTAGTCAGGGCATTGTGTTCCTGGACAGTGAAACTTGGTTATTTGTAATATATTCCAGTATAAAGGTGGGGGTGTGAGTACATAAATGAGTGTGATGATTGGAGAAGAGGAATAAAGGGTTGGAGAACTAGGGATAAAGATTTCAAGAATACAAATGCAGTATGGTATTCTCACTGTGTTGTATTTGAGAAGATGCTTATGCAGTCAGATGAGAAATCAGAAACATGATGGGTTTTTTATATGGTTTGCAGCAATTGAAAAATTCTGAGCAGCAGTGCCAGCATGATTATGGAGCATGTTTGTTACATGTGATTCGTGATAAATGAGCCTGGTTCTTGAAGTCCATTCAAGTATCTGGAGTTTTAGTTTTTAATTTTTCCAAAGACTTGACCAAATTTGTGTACTTTTTTGTGGAAAGAGAACATGCAGCCAAATAAATTATGCATCTGTTATTACTAGAAAGGGAATAAACATGGACAAGTCTTATTTTATACTGTATAGTATTTCTGATTTCTTTCTCATCATTGTTAGGTTTCATGTGGACACTGTTGTGTGGAAAACTTGCTTCAGTCTCTTATGGTTGAAATTTTGTTCTGACTTTTGATATCTGTGCAACAAAACAAAAGTAAAAAAAGTTCAGCTGCATTCATATGCTGTTCCAGCAGGCATATGATTTCAAATTAAATTTCAGCAAAGCTCCAGGATTAGTTGCAGTCAGGAAAGGATCCTGTTTTGTGGACTCTGGTAGGAATTCTGCAGAAATGAAGTTTGCTCTTGAAGGTAGCTCTTAGCATATAGCTGTCTCTCCATCATCACTCACTTGGGGTTAATGTTGCTTGAATTGGTTGATGGCATTTGATCCCTTATTAAAGTGTAGATTGAATTATTCTGGGATGAAAGAACAAAAAATGAAAGCATGAAATTTTCAGGTAGCTTATAGAACTGCTTTTAATAAAGTAAAAATAGATAGAAATTGTGCCAATGGTATAATAGTAAGTCTTTTTTTTAATCAAAGGACACATTTTTCTCAATATCACAGTGTACACCATTTGCATAAAGTATATACGAATAATAATGACAAAACTTTGCAGACCTCAACAGCACCAAATGCTTGTTACTATGCTGATATGGTCCCAGAAGCAGCAGTCGTTGCCTTGCTCCAAAAGGTTTATTATCCTTTCCCTGCTGGCAATTCTGTCAACACACCTGGTGTAAGGGGCAAGGTCTCTGAGAAGTCTGCTGTCTCCCTTTGGCTGTTAGTCTCTTTCCTTGTACATGGCAGGCAGTACCCATCTGCTGCATACTTCTGCTTTGTGCAAAGCAAAAGTATTCCTATAAAAAACCATTTTAATATGTGGTATTAATGTCCCTATCTAATTCTGAACACTGAAAGTTCAGGAGGGGAGAGGAGAGCACCTGTGATAACCATACTTTTAATTGCTGACTAACAGAAATGTAGTTACAGCTATTCAGAACACGACAGGTTTGCTTCATAGTATGAGCTATCTGTGATTGTGCAAGCAGTATATGTTTGGATTTTTTTATCCCCTCTGTATCTTGGATATTTATGGGTATTTCAGAATACACAGTAATTCTTATATAAGCATGATAAAAAATATATACAGTTATAAAATAAACCCCAACCCTATCTGGTACACCATATTCTGGTGATTCACATTTTACTTTTTAATGCCTTTTTCTTGTGCAGTTAGACACATGAACAATCTATTCTCTTAACAGAACTGCTCATTTATCAACTATTCATTCTTCAAAGCATAAAAAAGGTTACCTTCTTTGCTCTCACATAAAAGGGTTCCATGTATTTCAGGTGTCATTAGTACTAGAAATTTAATGTCAAGGTTAGTGCACCTTATCTTTCAGCTACATTGAATACAATTACAGACAAACTCTTCAGAGAGATTTCAGAGAAAAACTGGAAGTGGTAAGTCAAGCTGGCGGTCTCAGAATAGCTGACAGTGCACAGGAATGGGAATTTCTCTTAATAGTGGTTCAAACTCTCTCCCATATTAATTGCAAATGATATAGCCATGCTTCAGTCTTGCAGGGCTGAGAAACAACTAATAAAAAAGGTAAAAATCATTAAATTAATTGTTAGTAGCCCATTTTTTGCATTTACCTGCAAGTGAGACCTTTTATTTCCCTTCATATCTTTGTAGCTGGTTTTAGTGGAAGTATTTAAATATTCTGGCTAAATAAACCACAGAATAGTCAAAACTATTTTTAAACCGTGATGTGAAATTTCTTGCGGAATAGATGCATGAGATGTAACTGGAGGATACATGTTGTGAGGAGCTGTAGAGCAAATACGGGTAATCCTGGATGGATGGGCACCCTGGATGGTGCCCATGAGCAGTCTGGCTGACATATGCTGCCATCATATGGGAAGGAATGTTGGTCATTTCCATAACAAAATTTGTGATTTTCTCCATCATCATGTTCCTTTTGATTTCTGCTGCCGTGATAGCAAGGTCATCCAATCTACGAATGAATCCTTTGGTTCATACCTCATCTTTTGAGGGTTTTGGTCAACATTACCTTATTCAATTCTGGATCTTCCTGTCTGTCCTTGCATTGTGTATCCTACCATCACATTTTCCCAAAGCCATGCTACAGCAGCTGTTGCCAAAGCTTTTGATCACCTCCTGCCTTGCCATTTTTTGACTCTTGTTTACAATACCTAAAACTTGCTCATTTTAGTAAACTAAAAGGAAGGCCTTCACACTTACTCCATTGTCAGCTCTTCTTTTGGCTTGCCCTTCTTTCACCCCATCAGTTTAAAATGTCTTATTTTTCCTTTAACTATTAGAAATATAATCAGTTGGTTTTAAGGAAGCAGTGGTTGTTTTGTTGTTTCTAAACCAGTTGCAGTTGTGCAGAGGTGGGCTTTCCTGGGAGCAGTTTTTTTTTAGTTGGCTATTGGTGTTCATTTTTGCATTTACATTATGGAATTTAAACTTAGTCTGAATTGTCTGGAAACTTAGCATGGGAATAACTCTATAAAACTTCTGTGTAATGTTTGCCGTGTTCTGTTTAGACCTTTAAATTAGCCTGATGCCCTTTGGGTTGTATAAAGAATCAGGGCTCGCATTTGCTTCACATTGCACAAGTTTCATATTTGCTTCATATTTGTTGGTGTCTGCCTGCAAAATAATAAAGGGCAGCTAGTAGGATGACCCTTTTGCAAAATATTGTTGTTAACTAAATACAGTAAATAAATTTTTTACCAGAGTACCTGTTCAGTTGTCATAAGACTGGCATTGCCTGGAATTAATGGAATTCTTTTTAATTTTGTAAGCATTTTTTCCAAGACCCTATTAAATAAAACTTGCTTTTTGTCTTTCAAAAGATTTAAAAACACATATTAAATTTGTTGGTCAGTTTAATTAGGAAATTTTGTGGATGGGTTGTCAAACTGGAGATGTGCTGTTAACATTGGTCCATGTTCTTTAGCCACCGACTAAGCATTCACTGAGGATGCAAGAAGTCCAGGTTTGGCTTTCTCGAGAATTTGAAAGGATGCAAAAGTACTTCTGTGTCTGAATTTTCAGTAGATTTCTCTAAATACAGGGATGTAGGACATCTAGGTCAGGAATGCCTGAGTTTGTATTGTTGTTTCCCTCCTAGTAACTTACTTGGCAGAGCAGGATCTGGAGTCCAGGTGTCCCACCTTTTTCTCCTGGATACTGACATTTTTCACTCTTTTGCCATCTGGCTGAATGAATAATTCAAGGTTTTGTGTAACAGCAGAGTAACTCAGCAGAAGTGGCCGAGGAAGGAGGTGTGAGGATGCCCTGGCCATGAGAGCTGGGTGGCTGCCCTGATGGGAGACCCAGATTTCCGAGTGATGCACCGCATGCTTCAAAAGAGGAGCTTGGAGCGAAAAGACAATCCTCTGCAGTCATGTTGTCACGTGGCATGTCCAGTACTTAAGTTCTTCCTCTCTTTCACAGTTTTATGACTTCCAAATGCTGGCTGTCATTTGGAGTTTGGGGGACATTTGCATGTTTTTGAGCAATAAACATATCTTTGGTTGTGCTGACAAATTTTCACTTTTGCCTTGCTACATCTTTTCACCCCCATACCATCTATAAACACAAAAAGGCAGGAAAACAAATGTCTCCAAGAGTAATTTTCTAACTGGAAGTCAACATATGCAGCTGAGTAGAAAGGTACTTTAAATCATCTTATAGGTGTTTTCTCAGAGGTGACACTCTAGTTTTGAGACAACTGTTTTTTCCACCTGCTGTGAAGGATGAGTTGCCTTTTGGACACTTAAATATTTCCATGCTGTTAAAGCAGCAGATTGAAAAGCAGATGAGAAAGTTCAAAGCCGAGGCTGAAAGTTCAGTTTCAAATTTTTTCTGACTTTTGTCACTTCGTGTCACAACCTAACTGTTGTTTTCACTTAGAGTTATTAATTAAATAGTACTGAGTTTACCCATTTAAAATCGGTTATCTTTCTTCTCAGCAAATGACAGTGGATTTCATTCCTTTTAGTATCCTGTGTTAGATAATAGTTGAGAGAATAATAGATTCCAGGGAACCTTTGATCTACCATTACTGTAAAATAAAAATAAAACTTACTTTTTTTTTCTCACTGACCATAATGATTTTAACCTTGTGTACTAATTTGAATGGGCTTGTGGGGGCAGAGTCTTAAATGAGACACAAATGAAGGAAAAATTGCTAATGCTGCCACTGTATATCTAATGAGCACTGTGTAATAAACCATAACCTCTTCAGCATTTCTGTGGAAAATGGTGTGATTATTTTGGATGGCTGGCCCTCTGTGTACGGCTCATTACCATCTGGCATAATGTGTATTGATATAGCCTGTAATTGTCAACTCTTATTTGACATTCTGCCTTTAATAAATGTGACTTGCATGGCTACAGCCTCCTAATGGTTATATGAAAAACTGTAATTAAATAAAATATGTATACTTACATAAAATACACACCCTTATATACATAAAATAATTTTGTAGAAGGTCTCTGTTTTTCTTTATCTCATGTTCTTAGTGGGAATACTTGTATGTATTCCCAGGTTAGTACTGCATTACCAGTATGGATGCCTAAATACGTGAAGACAGGCATGAATCTTGAATGTAGCTTGTTTCCTCTTGTAGAACTTGCTTCAAATACATTTTGAAATATTTATTTTCTGTGCACTGTAAGACAGAATTAATATACCTGCCATAATAGAATGGGTTCCCTGCTTGGTGGTGGCGATGTGTGCTCCTGTGCTGGGAGTGGGAGGTAACTCTAATGGGCCAAATGGCTCTGGTTTTGATGTTTCTCCTGATGAAGGTGGCTGAAATAAATGTATTTGTAAATCTCAGTGCTGAAAGTATTTATACCTCCTTAAAAGTAAATGGGCTTCTGGCCAGTGGTAAGTTTTCAGATGCAGGGACCAACATATGCTGCCAAATCAAGTCATGTTTTGTTTATTACTAGAAAAGTTTCCTTTCCTTTCCTTTCCTTGCCTTTACTGTTCATTAACACATGAATAACTAGGATATATCATTCTGGTAGTCAGAATAAAATTCCCCAACTTTAATCAATTTTAATATTTGTGCAATGGATGTTCATCAGGTGTTACCTTCAAATGCACTGCAGATGGAGAGTCATTGTTGCTCTTTGTAATAGATTTTGGAAAGTACCTTCCCTTAATTCTTTTTGGATTTCCTTAGGTTCGGGCTACTGGATATTTTTTTATGTTTGCTTGATAATCAGCATATTCTCTTGAATTTGTTTTCTGTAGTATACATACTTAATCTTTTTTAAAATGTCTGTGATCAAATCTACTGATCCAATATCAGTCTTCTCTATGCATAAAATAGCTTTTGTTCCTCAAATCATCTGTTTGCTTTGCTTTGATTGTTAGTATTACTCTTTTCAACATTTCTGTCCTTTCTCAAATTCTTGACTGAAGTTTTCAAGTAATAATTTTTACTGATATCAGAAACTTAGGGTTGACAGAAACACTACTTTTGCTAATATTCTTCCCTTAAATCATCTGTGGATCCTAGTGGTTTATTTGACCACAGTCGCATTCTGTATCTTAGCTGATTATTTTGGATATCCTGGATGACCTGTTCCTTTACCCTCCTTCCACCCTTTTCCAAATTTTGTCTGCTTGTTTCTTGAAAGAGTCTCTAGTCCTGTATGTATTTGGTGTGCACTGAGATCTTTTGATTGATGGTTTTTTTTTGCATTGCATATTTTAACTTGAGTAAAGCATTTGAACCAGCTCAGTTGACTCTGTATTGAGGATGATTCACTCTCTTTGCTGTTTATTAGCTGTGTTATTCCTTTTCTGTTGCCTTCTCTCCTGAGTGTAAGTCCTCTGGACCTGTAAAATCTTACCCACTGCTGTTGTTCATGAGCATTATTTGCTTCTGGGCTAAGAAATATAAACACCTGCTTGTGTAAATGCATGGCTTAAAATGTAACAGTCTTTCTAAAGTGCCTTGTTTTTGTGTGTTTTTGTTTCTGCCTAACCTTATGTAATGGACCAGTGTAGTTCTTAAAGTTGTTCTTAGTATGTCCTTTTTTGTTTTTTAGTATATCCTTTTTTAAATTGCATTTGCTCAGCTCCCTGTCCATCGCTGTATTTTCTCATCCAGTCCTTTATCAATTTTCTTCCTTGCCTAGTTTCTCTGGTTTGTATTTGTTCCTATCAGTTTTTCAGTTTGTCTAAGCTAGATAGGGAAGGACTTACAGCTGATTTGGCTTTGTCTAAATCATGATTTTTTGGCTTTTTGTTTTGTTTTTAATCGGCTTGGTCTTTTTAATTGGGGATTTGTGGCTTTTTGGTCATACAGCGAAATATTCATAAGAAGTTTCCAAAAAGTATTCACATTTTTCTTTTTAATTTATCTAACTGATTCATCTTGTTTTATCATTGATAATATTGCTCATGTATAATATATGCCTGTGAATATTATCTGTCATATTTCTAAAGAGTGTTTGTATACTGGTTTGGAGTATATTGTTTTCATGTAACGAATGTATTGAACTCACGTTCACTTGTACCTAAATTTTTCTGATATGAGGTCTTTGTAGCAAATCGAATCTTTAATGTAGAAAATTAAAGTTAAATGCAACATTTCTTGAGCTAGCAAAATTCCTTTTAGAAATTCAACCTAGTGTCAATACATTGCCAATATACCTACATATTGCCAATATACATTATTTCATGACCATACTGAACACTGAATATCTGCTTCATTATTTACAAAATTAGAGAAGTAGGTCTTTGAAGAAGTAAACATCTTAGCTCATGCTATTACTTGATGAAGTACTTAATATGGTCTGTGTAGCTGTTCATGTAGTCTATAGCAGATACCAAATGGAATTTCAACTTGCCTTTTATTAGAAGTTTAAATCTTGATAATTGCCTTATAAAAACACGATATTGCATTTGACAGCTTTACTTCATTTTGGAAATGTCTCACTTCCCATAGGGTGTGATTTAAAAATTTGTTTATGATAGTGATTTTATAAATTTGACAATATGCTTATAAATTAGTAACTCTTAAATTTTATTATTGATTTTTCGCATCAGTATTCAAGTAATCCAAGAAAAATTTTTCCAGATAACTTATTAATTTTTTCTTTCCATCTTTGGGTGAATACTCATGTTTTTTCCTTTGGTCAGATCAGCTAGGTTAAGCTAGCCATCCTTCCTTTAAAAAATAAAAAAGCCATAAAACCTAAGCTGTAAAGCTATTTTTTTAAAACAATACTTATGTAAGTACTGGCTCATATCTCAAGTCTGTTAATTCTCTAGCAGTGTAGGAAGGATCTCTGAGATCAGGAAAAGTAATTGATATCTCCCTTTTTAACAGTTTCTAGTGCTTATGAAATCTGTAATAACTGAAATAAGATACAAAGCTATTTAAGTTTCTCATATCCTGCTTTGTGGGGATTAAAAAACATACCTAGGCCTGCTGCACATCTCACTGTTCTTTTAATACCTGTCTCTTGCAGATGGCCTTTGTGTTCTTCTTGCTAATAAAGTCCCAACATGATAAGATTTGTCTTTACAGTGAGTGTACCTGGATTCTTACCATGTCAGCCCAGCCTGCCTGCTCCTCATTGTTCACACAGCTGCATTGTCACCGGTTTCTGGATCTTACAGTAGCTAGGTACCTCTTACTGAGCAGGTTTTCTCTTGATAGTCCCTTCTTTATTGGTCCCAACCAATGGGAACTGGAAAACATCAGTTTGACTTAGTGATTCTGGTGGTATTTTCCTTCTGGCTTTCCAGATTAACACTTTTTCCTTTTAAACTGAGCTTGAGGTTGAGATCCTTACCAGGTCTTTGTCCATATTCTCTCACCTATTTTCTATAACTGATGCTTTTGTTACTAGGCTGGGATTATTCTTCTTTTAGGCTGTGTGACTTGAAAGGGGAATTGCTGTGATGAGGCCATCCAACCCAAGAAAAATGTGATATAGGTTGTGATCACTGTTCTTTGGCCACTGATACTGATTATAGGAGTAAGCCAGACACAAGTTCACCCATTAGGGCTTCATTTTGCTGGGGATGATGGTGCAAATGTGGATTCTTGCAATCTGGTACAGGTAGCTGGCTCCCAGGCTCGAGGGCTCCTGGCTACATTGTGGTGACACAGTGGTGGCTGTGTTGGCACTAGTTGGAAACTGATACAAGTTGATTGACTTGCATGTTGTGTCTGGAGTACCAAGTGGGAATTGGTTGTTCTATGGTAGACCTAACAATAAAACCAAGACCTGCAAAAATCCTTCTTTATAATTCCTGCACTAAGGAAAGGAACAGGACCTCAACTTCAAGTCAGGCTTTTCTCTCTCCACTGCCAATCACCTACAATGCTTAGGGAAACTGGCTTGCCAAGTTCAAGTGAATGTCTGCCCACTAAAAATGAGAAAACATTTTCAAATCCTATCTGAGGGAAGATCTTACTAAGACAAATTACGGAAAAGAACCTAAGCAATAATCAGTGATGGGAGTGGCAGTGAAAATGTAAGATCTTTTCAAAAATAAATAAAGAAAAATACATGAAGAAATTTTACTTCAAAAACTTTGTAATACTAGGAGGGAAGGAGATGAATGAAGCAGGATATGTAGCCAGTTTAAAAATAAACGGGTTTTTAGGAATGCGATTAAACAGCACACTCAACAAATTTCTCAGAACTGATGTCTTTCAAGTTGATTTGTCCCTCAAGTGGAAAATGCTCCTACAGTAGTTTAGTGACCAAGATAGAAGGAACCACAGAAGTCTTGGTCTCTAATCTTGTTAAAGGATAGGAGTAGGTAGACATTTTCTGCTGGATAAGATTTACGAATCATGGTAATGCGGTGAATATTTGGTGCTCTGCTCAAATCTGCTGCTTAACCCTCGAGATTTTTCCTGTTAGTGAAATCACATCATCTGTCATGCACATTGACTGGCTTAAACACCCACCCCCCTGCCATTTAATTTCTTACAAAAGAGACTATACACAGAAGATGGGAATGAGGCTTTCCATCACTATGATGCTATTTGTTACTCTCTATGCTTTGTTCCTCTAATCATGGTTTATTAACCATGCCATTGACTTTGACAGGTGAATGGGAAAAAGAACTATAAAAGTCACTGCCCTTCCTTGCTGTGTAACTAAGCAGGCTATCTTGGTGCAGCGCCAGCTAGTACCCACAGCATACAAGATCAACCTGGGTGTAGTTTAAGCACCTTCTTGTCTTCATAGAATTTTTTTTTCTGTTCACTGTTCCCAAAAATGTAAAATCAGATACCAAGTACTGCCCAAATACGTTGTCAGTACCTGAGATAATTACTTTAATGCTTTAGTTAATGCTTTTTCATATGTAATTTTCCCTTAAGAAGTGTTTCTTTTTATTTCAGATTCATAGGTGTGTGTATATATAGATTATTATAGTTGTCACTGAAATGGAATTGATGCTGGTATTTAAAAAATTTTTTTTAAATGCTGAATGTAAGGCTTTTCATCCAAAGCAATCGTTTTTGTATTGAAGGGAAACTATTGAATTGACAATCACAAAGAAAATGTTCAAATCTTGGGTGTGTACTGTTAGTCACTTTAATTCAAAGCTTCAATGATAAGAGTTCTTAAAGAATTTTTGATCTATCACTTTCATTATTTTTGTTCATAGTAGTTGCTTCAAAAATTTTCAAATACGATTTTTAGTGGCTAATTTAAGTCTTTGGCCCATTTCTGTGAAATATCGTGCCTAAGAATGACATTTTTAATTATTAAATGTTTCTTTGCATAACATGTCATCCCTTGAGAAGTCCAGTGTAGTTCTGATGGTTAGCTGATAATGAAAGGTAAACTAACTCAAGTTCTCTTGCTGTTACTGAGAACTTGAATTTCCGTCACAAATATTGCAGAGGAGTATTTAAGCTGAAGTACTCTTTTGTTCACAGCAATGCAACTGTATTATTCAGTATCTCTTTTGTCATATGTTTTACAGAATCCTATTATTTCTTTTTAGAGTAGGACTTGAAATTAGGAACTGAAGTCACTTATAAGAACTCTTGAAGCAATTGTACTGGCTTCTTGAAGGCTACTCAGAAGTTTATCAAAGTTCACCAAAACATACTTTATTGTCAGTGATCTGTGTGTGTTGATTGCAGGATGGGAGCAAAGAGAGGGAATAGAAATTGCACTTGTTTTACTTGTTGCAGGATCTAATTGTCCATATAATTTAATTTTTGTTTTCCTAGTATTTTCCTGCAAGCTGGTGTTTCATAGTCCTAGTGTCAGTGTAGCTCTGAGGAATGCTGATGAAGAGTTTTTTAATTACTCATGGAGTTAGTTTTTCCTTTGTGTTTCCAGGATGACATTTACAGCCTGAGGAGCTTATAAACTAAGGTATACTTTATAGCAAACATTTAACAGAGGTTTAGGTTAGGAGCACTGGTACTGAAAGTGCAGGAGCAAGTAGTCAGAACCAAGTGTTAAACCACAGAAACCAGTTAGATTGTGACCTATCAGAACTTCTTAGTAAGGTGCCCCAGGTATGGTCTAAGCCTTTGTACCACTGTCTCTGGAACAACCATTTCTTCGTGTACTTCTGCATGTGCATGTGGGTTGACTTTTGTAAACAGAGAAAGAAAAGGTGGTTATGGCATTTGTGGAGATCAAAACAGTATTCTTGAAATGTGATGCCTGTAAGTGGACTCCCTGGGGCGTTTGGTGGTGTTTTGCAGGGAGTTGTTGTGTCAGGTGAAAGGCATGGAAGTGTGTTAGCATTTGGTGAAAAAGCTTTCCTGGTACTTAGCCCACTTCCATTTAGGAACTTAGCGTGTTTAGAAATGTTGACTGTTTTCTCAGTACCGCCTTGTGTTAAGTACAAGTAATTCTTGTGGAACCACTTCTTTGTTTTGTGACTGTGGGCTCTGGAGTGAAAACAGGATGGAATAAGAGTTTGTCATCCCATTGCCCTGTTTCTAAATCCAGTATTGCTTAAACATTTTATTTTTGTATGTTGGGATTGGCTGCTTTCAAATACGAAATTAATTAATCACTGAATTGTACTCCAGATGGAGAAAGCTGTGTATAGTATTTCTTCAGCAATTTAGCAGCAACTTCATAACAGCAGTGTTTATTTGTTGGATACTGGTCTTTACAAAGTCATGTCAAGGACCCTCCTGTATCTGCGGCATTGTGGACTTGTTATTGTGCCTGGGTATTATAGAGATTATCACAAAAAGCATTAAAAAATGCCTTGCCTGGGATTTCTGCAATAGCATTGATTCTTATATTTTTAGTCTGCTAGGGAGAGAGAGTGGAAAAGCAGTATGTAAGATCAGAATTAGACATAGATTATCTGACTAATATGGATCTTGTTAGCACAAATAATATGAATACCATTTGAAGAACAAACGGATTATAGAAAAAGAAATGAAAACATCCAGATCCTGAGCATTTGGAAAGCATGACACTGATGTATTTGTGTAACCTTTTCATGAAGAGTGATGCTGAAGTCAAAGAGGGGATTTTGATTTCCTTCATTAAAAGCTTATTAAATGAAGAAATAGGACAGTCGTTGTTTTGCTTCAATAGTTGGAGGTCACAGAGGCGGGCCTGGTCTCCTCAGGATATTAATGCCTGCTTTCAGCTGGGGGAAATGAGCCGTCGCCTGAGTTAGCTGCAGCTTTATGTGCTCGTCACTAGGGATCCCCATATGTCCTGGGATCTGCGGCAGTCGGAAATGGCAGAGCTCGGCAGCAGGGAGCAGAGGGCTCTCATTGCTATTCATAACAGGTAGCTCGGCTCAATCTGCCCAGAGCAAGTCTGTTTAATGTTGATCAGCTGTCCATCTGATAAACCGAATTGATATGGACATTTCCTCCAAGGGCTGCCCTGACAATGACAGCAGGAGCATCGGGATGTCTTGTTAGTCTTTTTCTCCGAGCTTGAAAATTTATTAACCCTTTGTTAGAGCATGATTACAATGCTGCGACTGGGTTGTGTGAGTTTCTCCCTCACCTCTTTGAAAAGCAGCCTCAGCCTTCAGATTTATTGTGTGCGTGGAGAATGTCTGTTTGGTTTTGGAATTGTTTTTCTCTGCATGGAGCCAACAATTTGTGAATTATAAAGCTCAGTTTTTTGTGCATGGCAAAATGCATTGGGAACCTCTATTTATCCTCTCCCTCCAGCTCACCTGCCTTTTGTGTGCCTGCCCAGACAGTGTGACTATCCCAGCTCTTCTCTCTTGCTAATTGGCACTGACCACTGCCCTGAAACAGTTTTTCTGGGGCTCTTCACAGGTCACATATATTTGGGGCAGAAGATTACTTTAGATTAATATGGTTTGGGGCAGTTGGAACTCATGTCTGCTGTCCAGAGGAAATATAATTAATTTGCTCAGCATTATGTTAGTAGTGAGGCAGAAGTTAACCTGAGCATGTACCAGCAGGTGTATTTGTATGTGAAGGTATGGAGCAGTTTGCTTACTTAATGAATCAGTGCTTGGCCACTTGTGAATAAGCACAGAGAACATAACATGCCTTTGCCTATGTTGTAATTAATTAGAACTTTAAGGCCTTAAGTCATCTGTTTAGTTGAGGGCATGGATTGCACTTTTGCTCATATGTGAAGTCTCCATGGCATAAAGGGAGCTGCTTGAGTCAGAAAAGATGTGAATGTGCTGAAGATTTTGTAAGAATGAGTCCTGTGTATATCATTAAAAGGATGCTCCAGTGCACTGCTCTGTTTCCCCCTCCCCTTATCCCAACTGAATTATTTTGTATGTTCAACACCCTGTTGTTGTTCTGAACTAAGGTGACATCTCCAGGCTCCTTGGAGTGACAATCATTGTTGAGGGCTACAGGGTTGAATTGTTAGAGGAGGCAAGGAGAAGGCTATGCTAATGACTCTTTTCATGCCTTTTCCAAAAAGTTAAAATAAAGGGCAAGCCTTCATGGAATAACCTCTGTGTCAACCCTCACATGGGGATTTGTAACCCCTAAACCCAGAATGTAGCACATTGTATTTTGGAATAAGAGGTGGTTTGTAAACCTATCCAATAAAAGTGGCCCCTTTGCTACACAGTCACCTTTCCTGCTTCTGACTAAAACAGTGAGTGAAATACCATTAGTACACAGTTCTAAAATGTTCAGCTGTTTTTCCTCTCCTGCCTGAGCCCTTCCCCTTTAGTAGTACTGAACGACAAGGTATCCTGTTATTAATTTAACTCTAATTTGAGCAGTCATTGACTGCAGCATTTTCACAGTGTTTGGATTGGCTTGCTCAGGCCTCTCCTGCTGATATGTCCTTTGTTTCTTTCCATCATTACTTTATGCTTGGCATTTTCTTCATGTCAGTGTCCCTCAAGCTTCTGGTAGACAAAACAAAAAAAAAGAAAGCACCATGAGGACTATATTGATTATTTGCTTTATTTTGTGAAAGAATTCAAACAAAGGGCAGCATTCCCCCAAGTGGAACCTGTGATACCTGTAGCTTGCTTGGAAATATTTAGTGACAATTCTCTGTGTTTAACACCTCCTGGTCGTGGCTTCTAGATGTACATAGAAGAGCTACATGATAATTAATAAAATACCTGTTTGGCACATGTGGTTGTTTTGTTTATTTTCACTAAGACTTTCTGTTCTATCCATAGCATCAAACATAATTGTGCTTTTTATTTCAGTCAAAGAAGTCTGGCTGAGATTACAGAGCTGATCCATACTGCCTTTCTGGTGCATCGTGGCATAGTAAACATTGGTGAGCTCAAGTCCTGTGATGGCCCACTGAAGGATATGCAGTTCGGGAATAAAATGGCTGTTTTGAGTGGAGATTTTCTTCTAGCAAATGCTTGTACAAGCCTTGCACAGTTGCAGAATACCAAGGTAAAAAGAGAAAATTCCTCTGTTGCCAAAGCAAGTAAATATTATCAAATCTTTTGAAAGAGACGCCCTCTAAAAAAATCAGCAGTTATATATGTATATATGGAGCATCATTTAAAAATCATCATACTTAATGTTATAGCTGTAAATTTGACAGGATGCTGCTGCTGTTAACATGTTTACCACTTTCCTATAAAATTACTGTGATGCAGTCTTTAGTATATATTCTAAAGCACTCTAGTAATGAATGGGTGTTTAATTTGGTGAATTTAAGGTATATACAGTGGCATCTTCATGGCATGTCAGGTTACAACACCTCTGGCAAACTGCCAGCTGAAGACATATTTGGTCAATTATTTTCTTTTACTTTGTGCTTTGTGAAGGGTTTGCTGTTTTAGATAATTTATGGGGCAAAAGGCTTTACTGCTTTGTCTGAGGTGACTTTCTGCTTTTAAGTTACTTTGTTAGGGATTTGGATGCCCCTGAATATTGGATTGCCCTACTAATGTGGTTGTACTGGCTTCTAAAGGACAGCTGCAATCCAACTGCTCAATCAAACTGAAACTTTACAGGGAGATGTTTTTCATGAGAAACAAGTTGTATATATTATATTACCTGAGAAATACATGTATATGTATTACCTTAGAAAGTGAGACTGATGGATACATTAAGAGATAATCTCTCTAGTCAGTTCTTCTTTTCGCCTGATAGGATCAGCTACACAAAATCATTCTTGACCTGCATTTATGTAGCTTGTTCTTAAAACTTACCATGGTGGAGAGAGGTTCCTGGGCATCCCCGTGCCAGCCTAGTGTAACATCTAACTTTGTCTATGGCTGAAGAGCTAAGTGTGCCATTCCAGTGGAAACAGGAAACAGTACCTTTTTGCAGAGGTGCTTTTCATACATTTGAAGATAGCTGCCATGTTGTAATGTAAAATAAATGTTTTTCATGTGCAATTGTCAATAAACAGCATAGTTGTAATTGTGGCCTAAGGAGTCTATTTTTTCAGATCTTCATGCTCAATCTCCTTGTGGTAGTTGAGTATTTCTGTACTCCTTTGATCATGAGTATGGCAGTTTCTCTCAGAAGTGGTGTCATTTTCTAACACAGAGGTGAGATTCAAGAGAAGAGACAGAAAATTAGATGTCAATCTGCTGGAATAGTGGGTTAAGCCATTATGGCGCTAACTTGTAGTAAGTATTAGGAAAAAAAAATTAAATAATGCATACCACAACCAAAATGGAGCATAGTTGATTTTAGCAATTATTACTGATTCGTATTAGTTCATTTTTTTTTTAGTACCTTGTAAGTTTCTCAAGACAGACCAAAGGATTTAACCCAACATCAATTTTCTGTTTCAACATAGGAGGAAACTTTTATAAAACGTAGCAACTATTACTTTGCATTTAGTACATCATTAAGTATTGCAGCAGGAATGTAAAATCCCTGAAGACTTGCCAGAAAACAAGCCTACAGTGAAATGAAGCACAAGTGCAAAGAAATACTTTTTTTTTTAAAGCAATCATTATACTGCATGTTGGAAAATTCTGCCAAAACATTTTAGCACTTTTTTTCATTTTTCTGACATCTAAATACTTTCATAGCTTCTACATACGATAAGTGGGATGCCATTATGGAGACTGATTGACTTAGTAAATTATTCTTTTTCATACATCTAACCCTACTAGCGAAGTTAGAAAAATTGAAGTACAAGCTATAGAAATCTCTTGACAGGTGCAATGATTTAAACATACTGTATTTATTCTTTTGTAAATGATGAATTTTCAAATCTGGCATCTGTTTTTTAGCAGTGTGAAATAACTGTGACTTTTTTCCTTCATAATGTTTTGTGTTCTTTGATGTAAAAAGTAAAAATCACAGTACTGCTTTTTTTGCTGGCATTTAGCAAGTTGGCTAATGAAATGAGCAGCATTTTATCGTGCATGGTACTGACCGTGGTAGCTATAACCTCCACAGGCATGCATAGCTATTGTATAGACCAGAATTTAAATTAAAGGGGGTTTTAGCATAACTGAACTCACTGCTACCAAGATAATTTTATTGTGCTGGTAAATTCTTGTCTGAGCTTGTGTATGATGCATTTATCTCGGTGCTTCTCTCGGGGCTGACAATTAGACGCGAAATTCTGTAGTCGTAATGAAATGCAGAGCTATTTTGTAATTGCCAAGGGTAAAATTAGCAAAGTCAATTATTTTCCCTTAGGCTTTTCCCTGTAGATATTAAAAGGCTGCAAGGTAATTGCCTTAGGTAACACTTTGATTTTTAAATAACATTAAATATAGGAATTGTTGTTGTTAATTCGTAGTAATTTTCCTCTTCTTGCTACTGTTATAGAATATAACTGTAATAATGTTAGCAAGAGTCAAGGCTCAGGATTTGCATTTTTGAGGTTTTCTTTTACACTGGTGCTCATACCTCTCATAAGTTCGTTAAAGTTATGCCAAAGAATGTTTTGGGGTGGTGTTTTAGGTTTTATGGTTTTTGGTCTCTGAGGTACAAGGACTCCAGCTTTCTTGAAATGTCAGTTAGAAAGCCTCCTGTAAGATAATCTTTGCTGTTGTGCTATTACAAAATCATCTCGAATTTTGTTTTTTGAACACATAACAATTCAGAAGAAAGCATTCTCATTTTCTACTTTGTGAAATCATGATACGTTAATTATGAATACAAAGTTGGTATCAACTGAGGCTTAAAAGGGCAGATGCATGTGTATGCTACATTTTTGTAATCATGGCTAAGTTCTGCATCTTTTCAGTTAATAAAAACTGTTGAAAATGAATGCTAATTTCTTAAAAATACTTTACAGTACAAAACATTAGATTGACCAGATCACGTGTGTTTACAATTCGTTTGTACATTCATGTTAGCTTTTTAACCACCTTATATAAACTAACCTTTTGGATGGTGGCTCTTCTTGGCCTGCTGATTGCAGTGATAAATTATGTTGTTGATTGAAAATTATATGGATAAAACCTTACTTCAGAACTGCATCCTATAACAGATTGTTTTTTGCTAATCCATGGAATTTAGAACAGAATTGAGCCCTAAGATGAATTGGTTTGCGATCTTTTAGTAGTTGTTATATCAACAGTGGAGTGGTGAACCTTTGGCAAGGAAGGGCATGTTTGTGTTTTGCTTCTTAATTAACAATGCAGTAACATGTGGAAATATGCTGACTTACTGGATTGGGATGTGTTTACATGGGATGACAAGGTTATTTTGATAGGTTTTCTCATTTTGAGGTTGCAGTACTCTGATACCAGGATCATGATAAGATATATGTAAGATATATGTGGAAGTCATTGTAAACATGTAGGTGTGGGAATGATGGAAAAGTTAATTATGTTTGCCTAACAAAATAGGGTACCTCCCCACTATCTTGTGGGATATGTGACCATAAGCAGTTTTAAATAAATGTGCTAATAAATTATTAAGAAGTGTAAAATGATCTGTTTAATGGGTAGTTCTTTGTTGCCATATGAAGACAGTATATCTTTAACATTTGTCATCTTGCTTTGCCTAGCCATGGATGTGGGGATGAAACTGCTAAAAGCAAATTTTTTGAATTAAAGTCCTTCTTTGACTATGGTAGGAAAAAGTGTTAGTTTTGTCTTTGATTTCTGCTTAAGTAACCTGCACTTCCTATAATATTTTTAGGCCAGCATTCAGATGCAAACATAGCAAAAGTACCAATGGAATATGGGCATTTTACCACAAGTGATATGTGAATACTGACCATGATATTATCAAATAATGTGCTTTTTCAGAGTTTATAACAGAGAAGTTGGAAAAAATCTGTCACAGCATTAAAGCTGGTGCTTCCTAGAGCATCTAAATCATCAGTTGTCTTACAAAACTGTAGAGGAGGTGCTTAAGAAATGTAATTAAAACCACTTTTGATGCTCTTACATTCTAAAGAGAATGACGCATAGAACTTCAGAAGGCTGAAATGGTGCATTTTAGTGCAATGCCTAGAAAATGACAAAATAATTTGCAAATGCATTTCTTGCAACTCCGTAAACTGATAAGAAGGCATCCCTTTGTATTTAAAGAAAGAAAACCCACAAGCCAGCCAAACAACTAAAACAAAACCACCAAAACCCAACATATACAAAAGAATAAATGAACCTCCCCAAAAGAAGAAAAAGCCTATCCCAAAAACCTGAAGTACATGTAATGGTAGTGTTACTGTAGTGTTCTCTGTAGTTCTTACTGAAATCTTGAGAATTGACTCAGTTTTTTGCAGTATAATTCAGTGAGTTCTTCCTCACAGAAACATTTTAAAACCTACAGAAAAAGCTTGAAATTGAATTTAGGAATCTTGTCTGTCAATGCAGAGCTTTGCCAGAAGACCACATTGTAGAGCATTGTTTTATTAAGCATTATTTGTTCATAAATAAACAGTAGCACAGATGTAGTACTTATATGGTGGATCCATTTCCTTATGTTAAGTTTATATATTCCTAAAGGCATAAATGTGTTGTTTATCAAATTATCCTTGTGTTTACATAAACAAGTTAGTCAATTAAGTCTTCCTATGTCTTCCTATTGCAACAACCTGAAGGTGCACTGCACTCCATATAAGAACTGTTTATCTCGAACTGTGGTTTCTACATCTGTAGCATCAGTTGTGGTCCTATGGGGAAGGCTCAGTTTGGAACGTAAGCAACTTGGTTCCCTGGTGAAGTGAAGGATACAGAGAATATCATCTTTCTGAAATTATTGCTCTTTTGATGTAAATTGACATTTTTGAGACTTGACATGTCAATTTAACAAAGGTGGTACTTGTACCAGACTTTTTCCTTTCCCTGAATGATGTCAAGAGAAGAACATAAACCCCATCCCGAATCTGCCAAGAAATACCCTTTTTT
>VZTN01034529.1:34062-48433 GCA_013400515.1 Erpornis zantholeuca | reverse complement strand
GTCCTCCTGAAATGTCAGGAAGCTCTAGGTTTGTAGAGCTATTGAGAGGCAATTTTGGTTTGTCTAGCTTATTTCTCCAATTTTACTATAGTCATGAAACAAAACTCTTTTATAATTTCAAACTACTTTTACATGCATCACATGGCAATTCCTAGAGTACTAGTTTTTAATACTAAGATATCTTAACCAATTTATACCTTTGGAGATGCAAAGAGACCATTTAACAACTGTATCCATTCATTATTTTTTACATGCTATATGCACACACACATTTATACCGATGACACAAATTTCATCACTAGGTAACCAAGATGATTTTTTTTTTTTTTCTCAAAAAGGAAAAACAGTTTATTTGTTTTAAGGTAATAATTAAATGATAGGTCTGGAATAACACATTGAGAATACTGATGCTGCAAACACATATAGGCTGGTTGAGAAATTAAGGTCCATGATGTTTCAGAGCAGGGTTTACAGCAAAAAATAAACCTAGGATTCAATCAAGATCTGTACATTACATCCCCCCAAGCTATAGGGATAATGCCACAGTTTTTATCACACTGAATAAGCAAGACACTGACTGTACCACCAGTTATTTTATTTACAAGATACAGTTACTCTGGAAATAATTCATCTTTTCTTAAACTTGAATAAATTTATAGGTTTCACAACTGATTTCAATAGGAATAGAATACCAAGCAGTAGCACTTCTCTTTGCATTATATGTTGGTGAAAAACTAATTAACAATCTAAGAAGCTTTCCACACTTGGCTGAAGTTAAGCCTTCTCTGACAAAGGCCATTGCTGTGCACTGCAAGCACAAGTGCAGTGA
This sequence comes from Erpornis zantholeuca, assembly GCA_013400515.1. NCBI lineage: Eukaryota > Metazoa > Chordata > Aves > Passeriformes > Timaliidae > Erpornis > Erpornis zantholeuca. Next base: position 47,604 of record VZTN01034529.1, on the reverse strand, counting down.
CTCCCACCACAACACTGCAGATTGTAGGAGGCACTAGAAAGATCAACAGAACTATCCATAAGGAAGCACTTATGGGGACTCTCACTTGTATTTGCTCCCAGGACCGCACATTTGTGTTCCTGTCACCTTTACCAGAAAACTCAAATGATGCTTTACTGCTTGCACTCCCTCAAAACAAAAACAGCCATCTAGATACATTTCATGCATCCTTGATATTAAACAATTTGATTAAAAAATTGCAAATAGAACTTGCTGCCATCTGAGAAAACACCCCAGAGACAAATGCCAGCAAACCCTATGCACTGAAAGACTGCTGTCCAAAACAGTGCTTCCTCCAGGCTCCTCCTCATAGCAGATTGCAAGTCCTAGCACAGTCTCTCAGTAGCTGTAACCCATGTACTACATTTGTAGTCTGCTTTCATCCCTTCTTTCAAAACTTCCATGTTCTTCTACCACACCCCACAGAAGACCAGCACAACCCACCTCTTGAAATCTTCTTAATAGTAAAATGAAGATAATAATTTGAGAGAATGTTATGCCAACAGAAAGATGGACACAAGTTGAAATGCATTTTTGGTAGGATGCTGTTTTTCACCAAAACTAAGATTGGATTTTTGTCAAAATGAATCATCACCAATTCTTGTCCTAGATAATAAAGGTAATGAAGAAAGGTTCACACCAAGAGCGATATCAAGGTCTGCATTTAACACGAGAGTGCTCAGCACTCTCTCCCCCCACTACCCATCTGTGCTCCTCAGCAGCTCTGCAACTCCCAGGCTATTCCCCCACATCAGCATCAGGCTTTTGCTCTGAAGCTTGTTCAATTGGTGAACTCTCTCAAAAACCTAAGGGTGTTTTTTCTAACTTTGATAAAAATGACTCACTTCCTTAAGAGATTTTGTGCACCTGAGACGAGACCTTATTAGTAGGCACAAGAGGTATGTAAAGCCTCTCCCAGAGCCCACTCCATTAGTCCTAATCAATATTAATTTAAAATTGCATAAAGGCAGCTTTTCAACTAGAAATTATTTCAACCTTTCTCCCCTGGCCCTGCTCCCCAACAAAATACCCCACGGCTTTCATTATATTTGAGATACCAGGACACTGTGTCTCTGTCCAAAAGGAACTTACAGATTATCTTCACATCCAGAACGGCTTACCAAGTAGAGATGGTATTACACAGAACAGCTTGGTGAACCTTGCCTTTCACTGCTTACCTTGAAAGCATGTGAAATATATCTAAGCATGACGAATTACCTGCTTTTAAGAATCAAGACACCAGGACTAGAAAAATTTAATTGCTGTAATGGTCAAATGGGAACAACTGATGCAGCTCAGGGTGAGTTTCAACCACCTTCCCTCCCCTGATTGCCTCAAGGAACTTCAGCTGCTGCTGCACCTACAAGATCAATGCTGCTAATTGTGAGGAAAATTATTCAGGACAGCACAGAGCCTCCTATTAATGATGCCTGCCAGTAGAAAGTCAGTTTATCAGCTATGCTAAAGGTTAACATCAATATCAAATGCAACAACCTCAAATGATTGTATCACTGACTTTTTAGGGAAAACCACTAAGGTAGTGCAATAAACTTCAGAAAAGGCTGCACTTTAAAACCATTGTGGTTCCCTGCTCATCAGGTACCCAGATTATGGGTTGTTTAATACTACTTCATTTCACTGTAGCAAGAAAAAAACCATGCCACTAGTAATTATTTCAATTCTGTCAGTATTCTTTAATAACACTGGGCAAAACAACTGATTTAGGGACAGGTATCAGCTCATAATACAGGAAATGGTTTGCTGGAATGCTTCTGTTACATCTACTCAGAAAAACCTCAAAAATAAAGNACAGAAGTTAACCACAAAGACAGCACCTCAGGAAGTCAATAAGCCGCAAACAGAAGCTGGGAAGACTCAAAGTGCTTGTCCCATTTTTTTAGTTTCCAAAATGCATTGTTTATCTACAATGAGACAAAAAACAAGAGTCTTTTTTGGTGTGAGACCCAAACCACATCTTAATGGTTTTTTAAAAATTAATCATATATAGTAATGGCTAAGAACTTGCATTAGGTTGAAGTTATAACAATAATCTACAAAACACATAATCTATAGTAATAATATATAAAATAAATCACATACAATGTATTGGGGAAAGTGCATAATACCACCATTAATAACTTGCAAGACCAAAGTAATTCAATATACTGGAAAACTTGAATAAAGTTTTTTTTGAATGTTACACTCTCGATAGCTTACACAGCTTTACAGAACTGGTTGCCAGAGCAATGGCTTTACCAGGCCAGATTTAAAAACTACTTCTTAAATGACTCTCCACTTTTACACTGAGTGTCCTTAAAACAGAATTCTTTGTCAAAAATGACATTTTTATCTTTTCCTACATGTAAAATAGAACACCTATAGCACAGCAGCTCATTTAATAATTACAATTATATACATGCATGTGCATAATCATACATTAAAACACATAACACAACCAGTGTAGTCTGAAGAGGACAAAAAGTTACCTCATGCTCTATTAGCCAAAATTTGGTCTAAAATAGCTTAGAATCTGCTCCAATGCTTTGCAGCTAAGATGCATGTGAAATACAGCTCTAGGAGAGTTGTCTCAGTACAGACCCTGCAGCTGAGGTAGAAAGGCAAGGGAAGGAATCAGAGCAAACAGGCACATGAACTTTTAGATACCTCATCAATCTCAGCCTACAAATTTAATAGGTCACAAATCCTTCAAGAAAACCCCTACAATTTAATGAAGGGCGTACCTAATCATGTGCACCTTCTTCTGCCCTTCCTAGATAATGACGACACAACTCAGCATTCAGACAGACTGACCACAAAGTAAGTTGTCCTTACATTTCAGTGGAGAGCCTTCTTGCCCCTGCTCAGGCTTCGACTTCATATTCCCTTTTTAAACCTTGATCATGCTCACCTGGCCTCCAGCTACAAAGCTAACGGGGTTGTTTACAGAATAGAAGAAAAACAGGGGCATTCAATTAAAAACTTTGTTTTTTTCTCCAAACCAATCCCAGAGATTATTAAAATAACCTGCATCAGCATAGATCCTCAAGTGGGATCCAGCCCTAAGTATATGCACAGGTTGCCATCACAGCCTAAGTTTGACTGCCATGTTTCTGTGTCCATACACTGCACCTTACTGACTGCCAGCTACTACAAAAACATAGACACATCACAGGAGAATAAGATCCAATTACATTTATACAATAAACTAAATTTATAAGTAGAATGACAGGGGAAAAAAGCATTTAGGACAACTAGATAGAATAATTTCTGGATCAACAATGCACTTTCCTTTCCTTTTGTGTGTCTAAGGGCAATGTCTTCATTAGTAAATCCTTTGTGTGAGGTTAATCCCTTTCAGCTACTTAAGGCTTAGAACAGCTCACATCTCCCATTCCTGCCAAGTAAGTTCCACACATGATACAGCAAAAATGCTGTAAATGAGATGACTGTTTTATTCAAACTGCACACCTAAGGAATTTTACCACAGGTTTCTATCCATCTCATATCCTTAGAAATCATATTAACTAAGCAGCATGAGTATTATGAGACAGTTCATTCCATATTTTGTAGGGGATTTTGATAATTGGAGAAAAGTGTTTTGTTCTTCCCACTCCTCTCTCCTCCCCTCCTGTTCACCTGGACACCTGTTATTGAAACAAAAGGTGCACACTTTGAAACATATATTAAATTTGACCTAATATATAGCCCAAACTTTACTGATTTAAGACATCTACTCTAGCTTCTTATGTAGGATCCTGCTATGGACACATATGAGGCAGTTTCTCTGATTCCTTTACAATTGTATGTCTCTGTATTTTATAAACATTTAACAAATACTACTATGTAAAGTAATTTCCAAATTCTTCATATAAAGAGACATCTAACAAGCTAGAAGTGTTCTGGAAATATTTTTTCTAACTCTATTTCTTTTAATATTCGAAACAAATGAGATAGGTGTTCTACTTTCAAACAGGAACATAAGCAAATCTGCATGAGAAAAGTGCTGTAATGTTCCCTTATTTTTAGAAAATTGTTCTCTCCCTATCTCAGAGATGTATATAAATATATGCAATTTGACAGCATTCCATTTGGAAGTTCCTTTTCTTTCTGGAAACACAAGACAACAAGCAGAATTCAGTGCATACCCATTGTCTTCTTGGAAGTTTTTCCCCAATACCTGTACTACATAAATAAATTCTGCAATTCTTTTCTCATCTAAATCTAAAGATTTTGGGAAAACATATCTTCCAAGTATGCAAAGACAACACTTAGCACACTGACCTGGAACACTGCTTTGGATAACACCACACAGAATATTGGTCAAAATGTAGACACATTTTCCTTCACTGCCTCCCAACACTTCCCACCCCAGCTGGGGTAAAGAAGGAGGCACTGAGTAAAAGTGCATTTTGATCTTGCACTCCTCCAGATTCTCTGACAGCTAAGAGAGTGAGGTACAGGACTCTACAGCTCCAAAGGTTCAGCCCAGAAGATATACCAGAGCAAGAGCAGAAAAACAACAAAAACTCTCTAGCCAACAGCAGTAAGATACAAATTGCCTTTCTTTCGGAGGAAGAATCCCAGAATAATTTAGGTTGAAAAAGACCTTTTAGACCATTGAGTCCAATTGTAAACCTAACACTGTCAAGTCAACCACTAAACCATGTCACATCTACATATAATAGATTCATAGAATGGTGTGAATTTAAAGAAACTTTAAACATCTCGTTCCAACTCCCTGCCATGGGCAGGGAAACCTTTCACAAGACCAGGTTGCTCAGAGCCTCATCCAACCTGGCCTTGAACACTTCCAGGGATGGGGCATCCACAGCTTCTCTGGGCAGCCTCACCAGTGCCAGTGCCTCACCACTCACATAGTAACAGAAAAGAGAATTAATTGGAATTCTTACCGATCCTCCAGGAAAATGGGAAATGAAAGTCACAAGGCTTCCTTCACTGAAGTTCAGCCTAGTCCTTAGTAAATAATACATGTGCCTATCTTTCATAAAGTTCAAGACCATCACTTAAGGCTATCTGTCATAAGCAAATGGTAAGTTGGGCAATTTTAACATCTCTGAGTATCTGGATTCCTATCAGATGTAAGAAAGTAAGGTCTGAAAGAAAATCTCCTACTGATTTACTTTTTTTACACCAAAGGGTTTTTTTGCTTTATTTAAAAGAACAGCTATAACACTAAAAACACTTCTGACAAATCTGTCAGATATGGATTATTAAGAGAGGCAGGAGCAGGTTTCCTTCACAGACCCAACAATGACATTTACCCTGACCTAGAGGGAACACCTTCCTAAGCAATAAGAAAAAGTCCACTCTCAATGACAACTCAGTCCTAAGAGAATGCCAATTATACCAAGTTTGCACAAACAGATGTATGGCAATTTTGTAATATGGACTACTTTACACCAGGGACAAAGCTAAAACCATTTATCTCAATTAACTTAGGATCTAAGGATTAATTTAAGCTGTTGCCTTAGAGGTGAAAGGCCACCACTTGATCCAACAATCCTCCCAGACCTCTTATTTACAATAAATATAAACCTCACCCTTTCATTTTTAAAATTACATCTTTCAGATTACATTTTTACCCTCAAAACTCTATGCCTTCTATGTCTTGTACAAAATAAAAAGGTTAGTGCCATTTTTTCAGTGGCTGAGTTTCAACAGTCCTACTATGGTTTGAAAAGATGGCCAATTGCCCTAAAATAACAAAACCTAATCAATAGGAGACATGATAATAATTGAAATTCCTCAAATTAGGAGATCACTTCTATCTTACAAATAACACCAATAAGTGACATCAGATTTCCACTCACCCAAGAGCTGCTTGAATTGAAAAGCATTTTGAAACACACGCACACATACAATAGAAGGAAATAGTAAAGGAAAGAACACAGATGAATGAATGAAAGAATTAATTCCACAAAAGGATATTCCTACAGAAAAGAGCTGTCTGTAATATAAAGGTTCATAAATCCACCCAAAATTTATGAACCTGGCATTCCTGCTGTTTCAACCCTACCAATGTGTCATTTAACATTCCGGCAAACTCTGTGCAAGAACATCACACAGTTCTATCAGATTAAAGCTCACAATATTCCTCGTGGTCTGGACCAAGTTCTACTAATTAAGACTGCAAAAGGAGACAGTCTGACCCATCTTGTACCACACAGCCACCGTGAACTCCCTCCACAGCAGAAGTGGACAACTGCCTCCTTCACACGTGGCGTCCTCACACCACACAAGAGCTGGTGCAGTTCATTGCCTCAATCTTTCCACAAACCAAATGAATGTGACAAGGTATGCCTAGAGGAGTATGGGACAATGAAATCCAAGGTGTGGCATCAATGCATGGGCCCTGAAAAAACAATTTAATTAGACTTATCAGTATTTTATCATAACCGGGGTCCAGCAATTCATGGATTATAAAGAGTTAAGCCATCAAGTAGTTACCAACAGCTCTATTTTCAGAGGCCTCTCAATGGACAGTGTGCAAGCAGAGCAAAGATTTATCTCCTTTTATTTGGTGTTTTAAGTACTGGTTTTGAGATACAACAGTGATTCTTCTTTAAAGCACTCTAAGTTTTAACATGACGTGAATGTCCAGTTAGTGAACAGGCTATAACCATGTGCCTAGACAGGAAGTTGTTTGCTACAACTGTCATGGCTTGCACAGTCTCATTTTCAACATAAAAACAGATAAATATTCACTGAATTTTAATTTTATATCGTTCAAGTAACTAGTTTATCTATAACCCAAAAGATTCTTTGCCTTGTTTATGAATAGCTCTCAGAACTGCAGTTAAGATTTATAACACATAAACTTCATTTCATTCACTCTAAGTTTTTAACAAAATCCAAGGTCTACTATTTGCAGGCATGAGAATCTCTCAGTATTTTTGGAAGGGATTTTGAAATCTGTTCTCTGTCCAAGGAAATTTTTATTTTCAATCTCTATTTTTTTTTTTCGATCTCTAAGCACAAAGTTGTATCTTATACTGTAACATTGGTGTTGGAGATAAATAAGTAAATAACTTATTTCATTGAAAGGAGAACTTTTATATACCTATTTCTAGGTAGGCTGAGATTAAACTTTAATTTGCAGAGGAATTTTTTTCATTAATCCTTCCTGCCAGGTAGTTTAGAGATGTTCTGCAGTGTCTATGGCAAGGCTGGTCTGATTGCTCCAACCACTTGAAAGGTCAAAAATAAACAAAAATATAGATTGTAAGCTACACTGTGAATCGCTACTTATACAAACAAAAGTTAAAATTCATAGCAAAAAATTCAGCAACTCTACCACTCTCTGTTTACTACTTTTATTAATAACTTTTTATAGTAACATATATATATATATGACATTTTCACATAATAACTTTATTATTACATAATAAAGGAATCTCACTACCTCTCAATATTCTGAATTCTGAATTGTCATCTCACCCACCTCCAAAGTGTCTCACTGGAGTGAGCAAGAAGTACCAGGTATCAGAAACACTATATTTTAACAATATTTCTTGAAAAGTTCCCTATATTTGGTTTATTAAAGAGACAGCCATGGTGCCAGACATACAGCTCTACCATCAATGTCCCCCTCATTTTATCAACATTGAATATTCTGAAGCACAAGTATCAATTTTCCCCCATGAGCAGGAAGGGGAACAAGAGCCAGTGACATCTGCATTATATTATGTATACATTCCATGAACACTCAAATACTTCAGTGGACTCATCTATCCTATTTTTGCCATATTTACTGGCAGTGAGCAAAGCTTCCAAAAATCATTACAAAGCAAAAGCTCTTCCATCACTGTAATAGTAAAACAAAACCAGCAAGACCTACTTTTAAAGAAGATGTTACTGAAACTACAGCAGTAATTTTGCTGATTTTGACATATTTGGAAAGGACCAAAAGAGAGCAATAATACATCTGTAAGACAGTATTTATTTTTCTATTATGTTTGTTTTACTTCGTTACTTTTTGAAACAGCTACTGTGATTTATTTTTTTCACCCCCTCTTGGATATTTCTTTTTTCACTAAGAAATAACTCATAGTGTAAGCACTTGGAAAACTGCTTACAAACCCTCTACAAAATTCTTTTTTGAAGACATGAAAAAAAAAATTTAGTCATTTGTACTGACAATTTATCTACTTGTACCAATGGTCAGACACTATTAACAAATACTTTAATAAGGACATTCATTCTTTTCCTCAAAATTATCTAAGTAAATAACCTCCAAGCAATTTTGAGATCTGTTAACAATAGCTGCATTTGCCATTTAAAGCAAAAAAAAATTCAAGTGAAAGTAATAGGCAATATCTATTTATAGCTCTCCAAGACAGCTGTATGAAGAATACAACACACAATAGAATACTTCTTTGTCTTATAACATCCAGTTAGGTTTTATTTATATCACATGCACATGCAACCAATTCATACTGATTTATAAAAAAGCTTACATATAAGAAAGTAAACTGTGATCTGAAAAGTCTTCTGACACAGCACAGAATATTAAAGAATCTATTTTCTCTCCAGGTACTCAGTGTACAGACTGAGCAATTTCTTCACTGAAAGGGCTGATAAACATTGGAATGGGCTACCTAGGGAAGAGGTGGAATGTGTTCAAGAAATGACTGGAGACAGCACTGAGTGCTGTGGTTTAGTTGACAAGGTGGGGATCAGTTAAAGCTTGTACTTGTTGACCTTAGAGCTCTCTTCTAACCTTAATGATTCTATTCCCTTCAAATGTCTGGTAACTCCTGCATTCAGGAGAATTACAACCTATAACTATCATAATGGAATTATTCACAAGAGTTCACTCCTCATCCAAAGAGTGACAGAATTTATTCCACCTTCATCCCTGTTTTGGGAATATTGCAGGTAAGACACCTGGACACAAATGCTAAGAGGCATGAAAGGAATTTGTTGTCAAATAATGCACCTGCCTTTCTAATTTGCAGAATTTATTAAAAATTGGTTTTAAAATAGATTTTTCGCTGCTCTAATAGTACAAATTTTAGTCCTCGGTTGCAGATGGAACTAAAGGTGGTTACCATAAGTCAATAGCCAGCCTCACTTTGAAGAGGACATGAAATGTAGCTTTCATGATGTTACAGACTTCTTTCTCAAGCTGCTGATTACACTGCTTACTGCTTCATCTGTTGTACATCATTGTCTTGGCTTCCCACTAGTTTTCTAATAGAGCACAGGTGAAGCTTCTGGCATCTGTTAATCTCCTGATTACAGCTTTATGTTTAGTTTTAAGTCATTCTCTTAAGGTTTGTATAATCATTAAAAAAAAACCACAACAACAAAAAAAACCCAACAAACAAAACTTCCTTCTCAGCATTAACCTCCCACATTGCCAACTGCACCAAGAGCAAAACTGTGGCCCCACTGATGCTGATGACAAAATTCCCAGCATCCTCCACTGAGTTAGGGTTTCACATACATTGCATTAGAAAAAGTAAAATTTGTTCTTCAATAAGACTAAGAGAAACTGTGAATTAAAAAAAACCCAAAACAAACCCAGAAAGTATTTCATCCAGTTTACCTAATAAATTAAGAGAATTCTCTTACTAGGTAAAGATATTTTGTATGGTACATATTTAATACTCAANATCTAAACCTCCTCTGACCCAGCTTCAGGCCATTCCCTTGGATGAATGATTTCACAGAGAGCAGAGATCAATGTCTGCCCCTCCACTTCCTTTCGTGGAGGATGTTGAAGACCACAATGAGGTCTCCCCTCAGTCTCCTTTTATATACATATATCATGTATACATTATATAAATGTAACAGAAGTCAAGTCCTCAAAGAATATCAATTATTTCAAGAGTAGTATCAGCACAACAACTTTCTCAAATATTATTACGAATTGGTTTATGCCTACTCAGTATCTCTTACCTTTAATGTTTTTTTTTGTTTACAACTTTGTAGAATATTAAAAAAAAATCCATTCTTCTATGTCTCAATATTTCATAAATGGAGAAAGCTCAACCATTTGTAAGAATAGGAAACTTAACAAATCATGAATAAACATCGTTATCTGTAGTTCTCACTAGACTGAAAGAGACAATTCTCCATGACAGAGGGGAAACCTGCATGTTTCAAAATGGAAAGGAAGACTTAAGAAATGGTTTAATGTTCAGGAAGGTCCCTCTTTCCAACTTCATACAAAATTTGGCTTGCACACATACATTTTTTAAGCTTATTTTAATTTATTTTAATTTCCTTGAGGCACTAGTTAAGCCTGGCAGAAGATTATGCTCCACAGAACTTTATCTATGCACAGAGAATTCACCAAGTAACCCTGCCAAAGGACGAAGTTTCTTATAAAAGTACTTCCCTCACCAGCATTGCCTTACCCCCTCCCTTGCTGTCCTTTAATTCCTGATATTCAATCAACATGGCTAGAAAACAGCAGCCAAAGGAGAATGAACATAACAGAAAAGGAGCTGGAAAATAAACTAAATCAATTGACAAGAAAACAAGATAGAACAAACTCTTCAACTATGAAATATAAGGAGGCAAGTGACAAAATAAACCACAGAAGATGGAGAAGATGTAGAGCACAGGGATTGAAAATCTGTAAACACAAGAGCATATTTTTCTCCCTGGCCTAGAAGGAATCTAGAAGTTTCAAATCCACTGATTTCTGTGTAGCGAGCTAGGGCATTTCTCATTTTCTGCCCTATGCAGAGGAAAATGTTCTACAATTATAAATGTAAAGCATGTAAAGCACTGACAGTGAGATTTCATATCTGAAACTTGACAAGAAAGTGACACCTTTCATCATAACAAAACTCTAGGAAATAGACTTACCAGGAGGGGAGAAAGAAAGTGTAAGAAATGGTCACAGAGATGTCTCTTATGACAGGAAACGTGTATGCAAACCTGCCTTCTTTACTTGCTTTTGCACTTCAATATCATAGCTATAAACTGCTCCTTATTTAAATAGAGGTATGCTACTTAATCTGAAAGTTTATTCTACAAATGCATTGGACTCTGAGGAACAGAAGAGTTCTCTGGAGAATGGTCCTTCCTTCAGTGTGTTGAGTTGCATGAAGAAAGAAATGCAACAGGAAAGACATTCAGTTAAATGTCATAATTTACAAAATTTTTTCCTCTAATTTCAGACAAGTCTACAGTTATCNGTACCTCAAAAGTTGCCTTGTTATAAATGTCAGGCAAACAGGTGCAGCAGCAGCAGGAACAGTTCAAGTCACCCTTCTTCCCCCACTATAAACAACTGCACACCTCTCCCACCATCAGCTGTGTTCTTGGAGACCAAATCTCACTACCATGCAGTTCCTAAGTGGTACTGGGCATATCCTTTATATTAACATATTAATAGCTAATCCAAATTCATTAAGCAATATCCACGTGCAGCAACAAAACCGTGTCTGTTTCCCCATGCAGTTCTCAGCAGGAAGAAGGACTCAGCAGGAACAAAGACAACGGTGCTTTGGGGGTAACACTGAAGGATGACTGAGGCAACATCTGCTGTGATTTATGGAGGGAAAATTCTTGGTCTCAGCACTTGCAGCTTTCATGGAAATAACTGAAAACTCAGCTGTACTGTGGATGGTATTTAAACTACTCCTAAAGTCTGTGTGGATCAGGAAGAAAAATGAAAAATCCCACCACACACAAAAGAACCACACACACTCCCACCCCCATTAGCAGCCTGGAAGATAGAGCCAGTTCCCTGTAATTTAACTCACAACTCTTCCATCTTCATCTTTCCCTGGGGGCAAATTCAGCCCTGACCTAAACAGACACAAATTCCATTAAATTACACTGAGACTCAATCCAGTACTGCCAGGTCACCCAACTGCCTTGAAAAGATGGGTGAAACTTACTTTGTCCCTATGGGAATAACAAATCATTACAAGGTGGTGAACTATTTTTCCAAATACATCATCACTGAATTTCTCCATTACCTGCATGTCACTAAACTGAGTCAATACAACATTTTAAATTGGCAATGAGACCCTTGGCCACTTACCCCTTACTCCAGGTAAGAAATGATACAGGGGCCTGCTCTGCCCACAGGCAGTCAGTTGTTTCTGCAGCCCAAATCACAGATCTCTGCAGCCACACATTCAGTTTCCTCATACACTGGACTCACACACGACCTCTCCAGCAATCTTTTTGAGAGTTATAATTATTGCTTTAAGACTGCACTCCAGGCTAAGTTTCATTCAGCACTTGAGGAAACAATATATGGTCTATATGTTCATCCTGCAATCAATTTCAAGTGAAATCTGCTGTAACTCTCATGATTTTGATAGTCTATTAATATAGACAGTATTGCCAAATAATTTATACCCATTACATCTTCACATACAACCAATTCTGACAAGGTTTAGAAGCATCAATGACATTCGTAAAAGGCCGCTTTTAGATCATTGTAGGAAGTGATGGTCAAGTGATTCTTGCCACAGTACACAATTATTTGAAAAAGCATGATTTAGAAGGTGAATAAAGGGTTTCACAAACTAGAACAAGAGTACTGCAATTATTAACAATCCTTTCTGATTTTAGCACGCATTATGCACACATAATGCAACATTACTACTTGAATGCTTCAACAACACCGAATATTCTGCTGTTTGAAATAGTTTGTAAACAACTTCAGTATCTTGCAGTAAAACTGGCAGGACCACTATGAAGACTTTTTGCACATTTTTCTAGCTCCAGCAAAAACCAGAAGGTATCAATCACCCAGGTTTAACAGCAGCTGACTAAAGCCATTCACTGAGTTGCGCATTGCTACCACTGTGGCCCCATGAATAAGTCTCAAAGTCTCCCCCTCCTTTTTTTGTTCCTCTGAGTGGACTCTTAACAGCACAACTTTTTTTTAACTTTCTGAATGGCTTTGAGAGATCAGATGGAAAGAAACACCACTAGTAAAAACAAAAGGTTTCAAAGAAAAAGTGGGAACAAAGTGGACATATTAGAGACAACTTGTGATTCATGGCGTACACTGTGCTTCACCCCTCTCTTTACCTCAATGCACTTTTCAGTTTTACTGCTGGATAAGAGCAGGGCAGACCATTACACTTCCCCTAGCAACCAAAACTCACTTAGGAGGAAAAAAGGCATGATGTCTGCTGAAAGGGAGAACAGAGATATTTGGGATCATACAAAGACAGACATATGTTCTTTTGCATTTCATTCTAAATTGAGCAGTTGTCAAAAAAAGTGACAGTAAATAATAACAGTAATAAGCAGTTCTGGTTTACACTGATTCATATTTAATTAAATATCTGTTTGCCTACTTGTCACATTTCATTTTCCTTTAATTCAGTGTTCTAATGGTTCCTACTACTGTTTAGAGTTTTGCATCCAGGGACATAAATTCTATCCCTGACAGATTCTAAAGTTATTTTCTTTACTTATATCTATACACACTTCTAACGATCTCTCCACAGAGATTTTTTTTTTTTTATCTAGATTTACACACAGAGAAAACTATTC
>VZTN01034529.1:7559-25432 GCA_013400515.1 Erpornis zantholeuca | reverse complement strand
AAATTAAAAAAAAAAAAAAAAAAGAAAAAAGCTGTGTCCCCTCACTTCCCTCCTCACTGGCGGCGGAGCGGGAACTGTTGGGAGGGCAGGCCCCCGGCGTGGTGCCGCGGGTGCTGCCGAGCGGTGGCGGCGGCGGGGGCTGCGCGGAGTTCGGGGGTCTCCCGCCGCCGCAGCTCTCCCGGGCGGCCCCGGAGTCCGCCGCTCCTCTCCTCGCTCCGCTCCTCTCTCCCCTCCTCTCCCGCCGCCTCCGCCTCCCGCCGCGGACACACCGGCTGGCAGGGAGAGGGAGGAGAATGAGCACGGCTCCCGAGGCTGCCTGGGGAAGGGAGGCTGCGGGGTGTGGACTAAACCACTGCGCTCCACACCCACGCGTCCCTCTCTCTCTCCTCCCGGGGTAGGTAGATGGGGACGGCGATGCCAGCAGGCAGCCGCAGGGCTGGGAATCAGGCTCGCTGTCTCCCCTCTACAGTTGGGTGTAGGTAGGATTTACATGATTGCTCCTCACCGCTTCCCCTTTAATGGGCAGCTAATTTTTCGGTAAGTGATTTCATGGAACGGTTCTCTAATTATTCATTTTCCCTCTCGCGCGCACACGCAGGCGCTCGGGAGTGAGACCCTCGAAAGGCTATTCCCCAGGGATTTCTCTGCTGGCCCGCTCTGTGGAAAAGGAAGGGAATGTGGCAAATAAAATAAAACAAAGCAAAAGACCGCACGTGTCCCACAGAGCCTGCGGGACCGGCGGGCTCCGCCGAGACCCAGGAGCCTCCAGCCTCCCTTGGGCCCCTTGGATGCAGCGCAGCTCCCGCCAGCGGGAAAGTTTCGAGGTCCCCGGAGGCAGCGGTGACGGAGACGGGAGAACGAGCCGCCTCACCCCCCAGGAGCCGGGAGAGCAGCCCCTCCTCTCCCCCAGACGCTCAGAACAAACCCCGAAGCACCACAGCAGAAAGAGGGAGGGACACGAGGGAAGAAGCCACGCGGAGGAAAGCGGGATGTAAGCCGCTCCCCGTGCCGGAGCGGGGCAGAGTCTCCCAGAGGAGACAAATATCCTATGAGGAGGCTGAGACACCCCGTGAGAGAGGCAAAGATACCCAGTGAGGGGGGAGCACTGACACCCCGCGATGGGAGCTCAGGCACCCCGTGATGGGTACACAAACACTTTGTGAGGGGTCACAGCCCGTGATGGGGGCACAGACGCCCCTAAGGGGCCACAGACACCCACTGAGAGGTCATGCACACGCCGGAGGGGGCACAGATGCCCCGTTGAGGAGGCGCAGACACCCCGGAGGAGCACAGACATCCAACGAAGGGTCACAGACACCCTACTAAATGGACATAGGCACCCCGTTCAGGAGGAGCAGACATCCTGTTAAGGGGTGGCACACACCGCAGGGGTCACAGACACCCTGCTCAGGGGTCACATAAACCCCGTTAAGGAGGTACACGAACCCTTTCAAGGGGTCGCACACATGCCCGGGGGGCACATACACCCCGTGATGGGGACACAGACACCCCGTTCAGGGGTCACACACGCCCGGCGTGTCCCCGTTGTCCCGCCCGCCGCGGGCCGGCGGCAGCGCCTCACGGTGAAGCCCGAGCGCCCCCTACTGTCGGGCTGCTGGCAGGGCCGCCCCCCCGCGCCCGCCGCTGCCTTCAGTCGCCGCGGCTTTGGAGTCCGAAAGGTTTGATCTCGCCTTGCTTTCTTCCTTTTTTTTTTTCCCCTTTTTTTTTTTTTTTTTTTCCCCTTTGTTTTTCTTCTACCAGGGGTTTTTTCTNGATCTGTCCTACATTGTATTTATCTCGGAGATTATTTAAAAAGCGAGGTAGCTATTACTAATAAGACGGTGTTGTTCTGGCGAGGTTTGAATTTTTGCTCTTATTTTTCCCCTCCTCCTTTACTCTGCTTTGGAAATGAAAATCCCAGCCTGGCTCCACCTGACCAGGAAAGCACTTCCCTCCCTGTCTCCATCCTTCAGAGCTGATTTAAAAGCACCTAATCTTCCTCCACTCATCGCTTCCTGCCCCTCTTTGATTTCCCCCCGTGGGTTGCTCTCACGCTGCCTGGCAGGAGCAGGGAGGTGCTGGGGGCTGCCAGGGAGTTTTGAAGACATCTCATTTGTGCACATGGACACACACATCTCAGCACTCTGCTTGCTTAATGACACATGCCCTTCCCCTTGGACTGGAGCTTGGACAGGCACAGGCAGGGCCAGGTGAGCTGCAGCAGCCCAGATCCGTGTTCAGCACTTCTTTTGCTCTTTATCGACTTTGGGGTCTTTTTTTTTCCCCCATCAGAAGTTCCGTGGGCTTTTTTTTTTTTTTTCCTTCCCCTTTGTTTTGCATCTACCAGGGATTTTTTCATTTAATAAGTTCTACACGTAAAGGATCCGAACCGTATCCCTGCATAATGTAGGCTGCCCACACATACTCCCATAAAAGGTCTGCAAGTTAATTCTTCCTTAATTCTTGTGTGCAATCAGTGACAGCTATTTTACCACCGCCAAATGGTACAGTGTCAGGGTTTTTTAAGTGTCCGAGATTATAACAGCTATTCCATACAAAGTCAGATAACAACTCCAAAGCCTCTTGATGCAAATCAGGAATAGTGTCCCCCTATGCTCACAGTACGCCCTGCAGATAAATACTGTGGAATCACAGAATAGTTTGGGTTGGAAGGGACTTTTAAGGACATCTAGTTCTGAACCCCTTGCCGTGGGCAGGGACACCTTCCTTCTTATAGACCAGATTGCTCAGAGCTCCATCCAGCCTGGCCCTGAACACTTCCAGAGACGGGGCTTCCACAGCTTCTTTGTACAGCCTGTGCCAGCACCTCATTACTCTCACAGTAAAGAATTTTTTCCTAATATCTAACATAAACCTACTCTCTATCAGTTTGAAGCCATTCCCTTTTGTCCTGTCGCTCCAGGCTCATGATGAAAGTCCTTCTCCATCTTTCTTGTCGGCTCCCTTCAGGTACTGGAAGGCCCCAATTAGGTCACCCCAGAGTCTTCTCTTTTTCAGGTTGAACAATCCCAATTCTGTTAGCCTTCCCTCTAATCCACCTTCTCCATCCGTCCAAGACTGGCTCAAACAGCTCCGTGTCCTTCCTGTGCTGGAACCCCAGAGCTGGATGCAGGACTGCAGGTGGGGTCTCACCAAAGCAGACCAGAGGGGCAGAATCCCCTCCTTCTCCTGCTGGTCATATATTACTACACCTGAAGATTACCTCATGAAGGAGGCTATAAGTAAGGCTAATTAAGCTAAAGTGATCAAAAAGGTGTTCGTCATTGTGCTTGTGAATTGGCAAAAGAAGAGGATCATAACTACCCGATGGCAGTCTGTATAACATCCATGAAATATTAAAGAATATTTCCCTTTGTTATGGATATTTCAAATATATGGTGTTAGTGAAAATGCTGACTTGTTCAAAGCAAAGTAAAAATTAAATTGTAAATAGCTTTACAGTGTACAGTTCTTTTCCTGCTTCTCAAATAGATTTAAGATAAATTTAATAATAGCTGATGTAGGCCAGAACACTTTGTAGATACACGCAGTCTTCAAAACCCTTAGGTACAGAGCTACCTGTAAAAGAGTATAATAACTCGTACAAACGTTCCCAGTGAAATCAGTGGATTATCCATTATAGCTGCTATTTTATTCATTCACTTCCACAGAACACCACTTTTCAACTATTAAACACTTTGCAAAACTTTGAAGTTTCAGCCAAATTTAACCAAGCTTTTTCGTGCACAGATTTTGCTCATGTGGGTATCACGGATTTTTCTTTGAGATGTAGCAGTTTCCCAAAATAAAATAAAAGGTCATCCAAAGACACGCAGGATCAGTACAGCAGAGGCGCAAATGCATTATGGTTTACAAGCACAGGACGTGTCACAGATCAGAGTCACTGGCCTGTGAGCAGAGTTTGCTGGGAACAGTGATTCCATTCTAAGATGTGGTCCAGATACTGGAATAATAAAAAAAAAAAACATATGCTTGTCTCCCCAGTCTTTCAATAACCTCCAGTGAACACAGCCAACAGGACAGATGTTCTCTGCTTGAATAGCAAAGTCTGTACAGAGGAACCGAATGTGCCAACTATTTGTTTGGCCATGAGCAGTATGCCACTTGATTAAATACTTGTGTGAGCAGGATGAGGAAAAGATGTGTCAGAAGTGGTGCGCATAAAGCTTCAGTTCAAAGGGTGTTGTTGAAGGGGAACTAGAACAGGGAAATGGCACAGTAAGACTGCACCTGGGTCAGTCATCAAATTAGGCAGGACTAATTTGGTAAAGCAGCAGTGAGATCAGATGTGTCAGTGCTACAAGTAAAGGTTTCATTGCTTTCCCAGTCTGATATTTCATATCATTGGTTCCTAGACCTGTACATCTGCATTAAAATATATGTTTAGTGTATGAAACGTTGGATCCAGTGTTTAAAGAACCAGTGTATAAGTGTAACCCTCTCTTCTCTACCATTCACAACATTTTTCTTCTAAACCAACATTACCATTTCTGGTGTTACATGTACATATGAAATACTCTACTTTCTGGTTCACATAAAACCCTCATGTTATCTTCTCAAAAACTAAAGGTTTAAGTTGAGGTAGGTCATATAGAATTTCTTGTGGATACCAGAACTATTCACATAGGCAATTGTTGAAAATGAATAGAGACCTTCAATATAAAAAAATGTACACGTGATGTGATGAGTGTGTAATTTAAATGTAGGAAATGAAGTTAAGTCAGGAAGCTGGTCTTTCTAGACTCCAGAATAGAGCAAAAAGGCAGATCTGGAGGCTAATTGAGAGCATGTAATTTTAGGCAGCATTGGAAACACAAAAAGAGAAAGGAAGAAAAATGAAGTGAGCATGGACCTTCCCAGAGAACAGACTTTTGTCTTCCTATGTGCTTTTCTGTTCCAGGTCACTGGGTTCTGATGCCATCTGACTATTGAATACATGATGAGAGAACAGAATTTATAGACTTTAATCCTTATAAATGCTGAAGCATGATTATTATTCTTGCTGCAATCAATAGGATCTTCCACAGGAAGACTGGTCATGAGAGGTAAATCGGGAACTGGGTCCAGGAAAAGAGGACATGTTGGTAGAAACAGTGTAAGTAGTGTGGCTAGATCTATCTCATGAAGCCACCTGAAAAGTAGTTTCCCGCTGCCCCTGGATACTATAATACTAATTAATCTACTTTTCTAAAACCATGCTTGTGGATTTAAAAAAAAAAAAAAAAAAAAAAGTGCCAGAAGCATTTGCTTCTGTCTCACAGGTGTCTCTTGCAGCACAGAGTGTCACCTTCTGCTACAACATTAAAAATTCCTGAGTTGTGGCATCTGACTTCAGAGTTTTGCTCTGGAAATACCAATCAAGCAACACTAAGAACCCTATTTTGAAATATCCTTACTTTGCTAGACTGAGTCAGTATGTCTGCACTATTTTTAGTTACTAGTACAGCTACTGGCTTACCACAATTATAAGAATAATCTATACCATTGGTAAGATAAATATTTGGCAAATTAAATTATTGCAAGTTTTTCATATACATCATAAGCTTAATTAAGGGTTTATATCCACAGCTCATTAAATGTGCAAAAACTGGTAAAAGAAAGATGGTACCATTTCTTGACAATCATTAAAACAGCCTCACCTAAAATAAATGCTACTTGATTATTTTATTTTTGAGTGAGATTTAGAGCAGGTAATAAGCACAAATACTTAAATGATAAGATATAATGTTATTTCATAAAGATTTTGTAGATCTTACTTTCCCTTTGTTCTTTGGATGTATGTTTACATCCATAAAAAGGATGCAGTGTGTTTTCCACTTTACAGCTTGGTCAAAAACTCAAGATTGGTATTTAAGTATTGCTTAAATAATTGGTATTTAAGACAACAATTTGAAAATGGATTATGCGTAAAACCAGTGTCAGATTATTTTCTTTCTGGGGCAGAATGAGGAGGTAAAAGAAAGCTTCTAGTTGTGGCATTCATAAAAAAAAAAGGGTACATTTCCTGCTATGTGAAACACAGGTCCCTGTTTCCCTGCGGAGTAGAAGAATGAGGCACCCCATCCCTTGAGAATCCTGGAGCTGGCATTGTAGAGAGCAAGTGTCTTTGTTCTAAAGGGACAAGAACAGCAGAAAACACCTTTGTGACCCTCTGCAGTGTGGGAGGATTCCAGACAGGTGTCAGGAAACAGGATTTACAAACCTGTGCCCAAGGGGACTGTGGAATTGCTGTTCCTGGAGATATTCAGAGCTTAATTGGACAATTTCCTAGACATTGAAGGTAAACCTGTTTTGAGTTGGCCTAGAGGATCTCCAGGGGTCTCTTCTGACCCACATTTTTCCATGGTTCCATGATTCTATGACTGGCAATACTGACAAAGCTCCAATCATGCAAGTGTATTTTGTTTGACACCAAGCACCAAGGTTTCTTAGTAGAGAGTTGTGTATTCAAGCATTCAGTAGTACTTACTTCTATAATAAATTACATAAAACTCCACATACAAGCTATAAATAAAAGAATTGCTTGATTCTCCTCAAATTTAAGCCTGTTTCAATAATAGGAGCCTTTTCTGAGAGACTCCTATGCAGACTGAACAGTGAACATTACAGGAGTAGAAGAGCATTCCTTGCTCTCTTGTGGCTGGAAACACTTTCCTTTGGAACTGCAGTATTAATAGCCTTTCTACCAAGTGCAGTAAGTTGCACATCAGGCTTATGGCTGTCTCCACACTAGACATGAATTCATTATTTGCAACATGTCACACTGCATCCCGTCCAGTCCTTCCCCTGGCTACATCTAGCTGGCCCTCGCCATGTCAGGAATTACCTCTTACACACTCATATTTTTATATTGGTATGTTTTATAACATCTCCTGTTTGTGAGAGCTGTGAGTGTGCCTGTCTGCTACATCAGGAACTACTACTCCCTCTCTTATACCCCAAACTGTGTAAGTTATGTCTTTCTTTGTCTAATGAAGTCAATTACTTGATAAGACGAAGGCACCAATTATGGAATAAAAAGCTAATCTTTGTAAATAGGGACATCAAATACATATTCTATCAACTAGAAATAAAATAAGACTCCAAGGTTAATATAGTTTATTCTTTTGATAGTGTCATCCTCTATCTGGACATTCATTTTAATTAAAAAATAACAAATGTGCACTCTGCCCTAATTCACAGAAAAAACCCCAAAAACCATTCCTTAAGTGACAAGGTAAACTTAATTTCCAAAGACAGTTTAGCTTTCAGGGGGGCATAAGGTGGTCTTTGTGTCATTCAATAAAAAAAGGAGTGTTTGAAATGAATGACTGGAAAGTGATAAAATCTTACCCTGTCTACAGGAGAGATGCAAAAGTGAAATTCTCACTAGAAAAATGTGTTTGTTCATAGTGTGATCAGATGGATTCACGTGAAATTAAGTGTAGCTACTGCATCCTGACTTCCAAGGATCAGAAAATCAGGCTATACTTCAACACATTTATAACTGTACACAATGATACACAAATGAGACTTAAGCTGAGCTCCATCTTCCTACATAATTATATTAGAAATAGCATGTTATGCTCTCTTATTAAGTGACATATGTCACACTTTCCATAACAAGTGCATATTGACAGCCAACTACATTAGCCAACAATATTTACACTTTAATTACAGCTTTTAAAATGGAAATATGTAACTATAATATGTACATTAGTTAACAGTTGGACTTGATATCTTAGAGGTCTTTTCCAACCTTAAAAATTCTGTGATTTTATGATTTGATATGTTAACAGGGCCAAAATTCATAAAAGCAGATCCCTGTGTAAATGTCCATTATGTAGATACCATTTGTAGATGAGCAAATATTCTTATAATAGACAGTGTTTAATTTAATAATGTAGGAAACAAGATTTATTATGTCATTAGCAAGTCAATTTACGTGGCAATCCTAATAGACACATCCAGTATTGTTGTTCAATCTTAAATGGCTTTTGAATTTAGCTGGATTTCATAGTGATTGTTCTGTAGAAGAAGACAGACTTAGCATGTTCTCTTTGTTACCTCTGGCCTCCAAAGTGTCACTGGCACAGATAGGTTATGCTTAGCATAATTTCTGCTTTATTACAGTCCTCAACTGTAATCATATATTAGTCAAAGCAAGGACCAGTTGTGGTACCAGAGAGCTTCTGATTTATGAAGATGTCAGCTCCCAAGAATCTGGCCCATCATTGTGGTGGCACCCCTAACAGCATTAGGGGATTGTGCTTGTTTCTACCAGTGGGTTTGTAATGTTCCCAGCAGGCTATGATTCTTTTTTTGCAATATGGTGCTGTCAACACTGTTCTCATCAGTTATACATATCAGTGGATTATTAACAATATTTGTCAGACTTCTATATTAGTTTTGTCCCACAACAGCCTTGCCTCACTTCAGCAATAGAATTACATTTTACATTGTCTCAAGAAATGCTTTTAAATTAGAATTGATGTTTCAGTCATATGATTTTTCACTGCTGATGTAATTTACTTTTCTATCTAAATTTTTATATGAGTATATGACTTATTTTTTAGAAGTGTGATCCTATTAAAGACAGCTGAAACACAGAGAGTTCCCACAGCAAAATTTGGGCTAATACCTCTCCCATACATGGCAGATTAGAAGAGTGGACAAGATTCATATAAATTTCAAAAGTAAATGGAAAAGAAACATAAAGCAAGGAAAAAACTTGAACCCTCAGAGCAAGACTTCTCCTTAAAATGTATCCATTTAATCTAAATGTCGAATATGTACAAATGTAAACACCAAGTATCTTGCATAAATCACTAGAGCAGCTATCTTATTTTGTATATTTTTCAGCTAAAGCTATTATAGGATTTGATTGCTTAAATTGTATATAAAATCACCAAACTTTTACCAGGAAAATACGTGGGAATGTTTTCCTCTCTGCTGCATATCCCATTATACTGGGAGCAGCTCTGCCAGTACACAGCCCCTTTAAATCCAATAAAACTGAACATGCAAAGGGGCCAGCTCAAAACATAGAAGCCAATGATTCATTTGAACGTCTGTCTCTGAATTGAAACACAAAATAGCAATTACCTCAAAGCTGCTTGCTGCCACAGCTAGGAAGACTCTCTCACATTTAAAGCATACTACCCACACAACAGAAAATAGGGGTTTCTCTTTTGTTCTATTCATTGTGCAGCTTGCAATACTGGGCCGATGGTGGAATTTAGCACATTTCAGTCTCAGGCACCAGTTCAAACCTTGCCCGTGGTGATGGTGACCCAAAGTTATCACTTGATTCCCACTTAAATTATTTTACAGTCAGCTCCTTGTGGACAAGAGAAACACATTGTAAGCTTATCTTACCCAGACAATCAGCAATAGCTCAGCCTTCTAGGACAACCTAGAGAATAGGGCATTTTGAACTGCCACAGCCCAGCAGGTTCTTATCTCAAGAATGAAGAAAGAATTGGGTTTCAACAGCATCTACCACAATGAGATCCTGTTACCAGGACTGTGTATGTGTGGACTTCTGTAATATAAATAGTAATTAAATCCCACTGCCCCGTTACCTGCTGAAAGATTTTCTAAAAGCAACATGTCTTCCACGATTATGGGAAAAAAGTTATGTAAAAAATTTACTTGTAATCTTTTCCCAAGGGGAAAAAAACCATCCTCTTTAAGCTGTAAGTGGCATATCTATTAAAATGTCAACGTTAATGTATATGCATCAATAACTGAAGTTGCAAGATTATTTTTAAGTAGAAAAGGGGAAAATACCACTAGACATGAAATTCAGAATTTTGTATTAATGCCTATAGATATATAGGTGGCATGAAATAATGAAAATATATGCAGGATTGATTATTTTGCTGTTTAAAAAGAAACAACAGTCCAACCTGAAGAACAGAAGGAAGGAGATATTCTCATCTAAATTTGCCCAGAATTTACTTGAAAAACTTCCATGAGTGCTTAGAGGACTTGAATTCTCATATAACAAAAAACACTGTAAGTCTTTTCCAGTATCCTTTGGAAGAAATAACACAGCAGATCTCAAATAATTGAAATAATGCAGCAGGCCACCTGAGAAATTTTTCCTCTGGGAATTGTAGAGAAACTTTCAAGTGACCTGTATTTCAAATAAAATTGGCTTAAAATCTGATGTTCTTTTACTGTTGACCACCACTGGTCTTTAGTGCTTCTGCAGGCATAGGATAATGCTGCTTATGTAATCACAGTCGTACTGACATAGAAATCTGAGTACAGCTTTTNTTTTTTTTACCTCCATTTTTGTTCTTCATCAGGAACTGTAGTGATAGGACAAGGGAGAATGACTTCAAACAGAAAGGGGGCAGGTTTAGGTTAGATATTAGGAAAGAAATTCTGTATTGTGAAAGTGGTGAGGCACTGGAACAGGTTTCCCAGAGAATTTACAGATGTCCCATCCCTGTTCAAGGCGAGGTTGGATGGAGATGTGAGCAACCTGGTCTAGTGAAAGGTGTCCTTTCCAACCCAAACCATTCTATGATTCTGTGATTCTACTTAATTTTCCTGACAGATTACCTGGAAGTTGGCCAGTGATTCCACGTATGCTCTGGTAGAAGTTAGAATTTGCAAATGAACATAAATCCACATTGCCCAAATGAAGTGTGCAACATCTTCTGAATCAAGAAGGAGCTTGAATTTTAGCCATCAATAATTTGCAGTGTCTACCCTTAAACTACTTAACATGAAAATACAAAGGATTATATTTCTAAAACTTTGTGGAGGCCAGAACATATCAGTGATCAGCATATTTGCAGAAAAGCTTACAGTTGCTTAAGTCATGGCTTTGACAAGGAATATAAGGGTTCCAATAACACCAACACGACGAGAGGGCTACATCATCTGAAGCACTAAATCCTGGATTTGTAAGCAGCGACTTAATCCAAAGACTGCCAAGTGAAATCGCAGTGAGTCAAACAACTGAGGAAAGTACTCCTTAAAAGAGTGTCAAGATGGGCAAGAAAATGAAATGAGTGTGGAGTAAATGTGAAGTACCCCTGGCATCTTATACAGACATCTTGAAACATCTTAAAATACATGTGAAATTTTGGATTTGAATTCTTTAAGTCCCTAGAAATCAAAGCTGTAATAATGAATAACCACATTTCATAATTGAGGAAAATAGCAGATGATAGATGGTTCTTTTATACAGGAAAAGTGTCCCTTACTACATTTTCCAAAGTCTTGCTTACCATTAATATTTTAGATCTACATCATACTTAAGATGCTTAAATCAAACTGCTTAATACTCTAGACTGACAGGCTCATTAAGCTGAACAGTAGGATTGCTGTCATATGCACTTCAGGCACTTACAGTATTTTCTATTTTTAATTCTAAATGTATAAAGGGAAATTTTTATCATTAGAAATATAACTGTATTTCCTGGTTTTGAGAGGGTTTACTGTATGTTTGGCATCTCAACTTTATTTTGGTTACATTCTGAAATATTTAAGCAAAAAGAGTCATGACAACAACAGCTTTGGTGTAGTAGCTAACCATTTTTTAAAATCTCTTCCTAATCTCTACTAATTTCCGCCTGTCAATATTAAAGAATCATCTACTGTAGCTATAAGTGCTCAGATTGATACAACTGTATACTAACTCCCAATTGGTCTTTATCATTTTAATGCTTTAGAAATACCTACCAAATTTTATTCAACATTAAGAGCAAAACAATTTTGCTGAAAAAATATTTCTCCAAGGCCAAGTTTATCAAAATTGTACAGAGGTGCTTCACAGTGCTGTAAGCAACTGTGTGGAAGCCTCATTAGTGCTGCAAGTCAGTCTGAGTTAAGTTTCTAGCTGTTAGCTTCTTTTGAAGGTTCTTAACGAGTACCTATCTAAACATCTTTATTCTGGCAGTGTATAGAAACTTCCCTCATCAAGATCATCCTTGATCTGGAGATCTAGATAATAAATCAAAGACTTTTTAAAGGGAGTTTGGAGTGCTAAGTACTCTTCTTTCAGATCAAATAAGTACAAGTACAGCTCTTTGAGTAGTAAGATACCTGGTATTAAATAGGAATTACCACAGGATTCCTCAAGCAGTATGGCTAGGCGGGGTCAGAAGCTGTGTTTTGTGATTACTGCAAAGACAAAGGCCAGGAGACAGGGAATAAAAATGTAATGGCTAAAAACTGACATAAACGGGAGAAGAAAGTCAATTCAGGAGAAAAGTAGGTACACAGTTTATCTTAGCAGACATCTGAGGAAAGAAATTACTCCTACTTTCATTACTTCTACCAAAAAAGGAATCTCATATAGTCTTTGAAGAAGTCAGGAAGGACTGAACCTGATTCAGTGTCACCCCCTAAAGAGAAAAGGCACAAAATGCATGTAGAGAAGTTCAAGGACTGGCCACACATTGTTCTTTCATATTTTCAATAGGGCAAGAAAAGAATATGGATTTTAAAAAATATTTTATCAGAATATTAGATCTCTACTCCTAAATAACAACAGCAGCTGATAAAACCATTTTGTTTTTTCTGTTGTCTTCTTAGGAAATATCATCATGAAGTCTGTTCAAGGAGTCTATTTGTAGATCAGTACCTTCACCATTTTCCCCCAAATTTTATAGAAGCCAAAATTGTAATATGAATAGTAGCTAAATCTCAGTGCCACATTAAATCTCTGTGCCAAGACAACACGTTCTTGTTCCTAGAACTGAGCTGGTTTTTTCCGTCTTTCTCCCTTTCTTTGTTGAGATCCAGTGAGAGGAAGAGTTCAGCTGAATGACTCTACTGTTTGGAGGTTTGACCATATGGTTTGCTGAGACTACTAAGGAACTTCAAGATAAAAGATCCTACTATTTTTGTATTCTTGTCAAAACTTGTTTCCTTGAATATTCCATCTAAAAAGAGTAGTGGTGACATTTTTATTCATGCAAGCATGCAAAATTTTGTGCTTTTACTCCTGTGCGTGATTTGGAGATGTTGCTGCTATTTCTGCTGTATCAAGTTTCTGAACTGAGACTCATAGCCACACCTGATACATTTAGGTTCATTGAACAATTTTTTTTACAATAAAAACAGTCTAAAATTCCTCTAGTTGGCGATTTGGATTTGTTTATATAAGACACAGAGGCTGTAAAATAAAAAAGCTTCTGTTTAAAAAATCCATTGGCAATCTCAATAATATTGTTCTTTTTACTTATTTTGGCTCTTTTTCCTCAGTGTAAGGTTGCATACTGAAGGCATTTCCTCTTAAAGTTAAAAAGTGAGGTCACTGAAATAATTGTGATAAGATATTCTTTCTATCTGAAATTAGATACATCTGTCTTATCTCCGTGTTTGATTAATTCCACTGCAATAGAGTCATCTCTTGTTTTCACATAAGCTCCTTTCAGCTTCCATTTAACTACTTCCTTTTTAGTTTACAGAAAATACACACATTTTAAGAGAATAATCAAAACAAAGCAAGATTTTAATGGAGACATCTACACACTAAAAAACAAATTTCCAATTTTAGTCTTGAAGAGAGACAGCTACCTGGTAGACCAGTTTTAATTTTCCTTCTTGGCCTACTCAAGGTGAAAATTGCTGACTAAGAAAACCTCTATGTAATTTGATAATCACAGAGTCATGGAATGGCCTGGGTGTAAAGGGACCTTCAAGACCATCTCATTCCAATCCCCCTGCCATAATCAGGGACATTAAGAAGGGACACCTTCCACTAGACCAGGTTGCTCAGGGCTCCGCCCTACCTGAACAGGGCACTTCTCTGGGCAACCTGTTCCAGGGCTTCACCACCCTCACAGGAAAGAATTTCTGCCTAATATCCCATCTAAAGCTTCCTTTGTTCATATTGAAGACATTCCCCCTTGTCCTGTCACTGCAGGCTCTTTTCAAAAGTCCCTCTCCAGCTCTCTTGTAGGCTCCATTCAGGTAAAGGCTGCAATGAGGTCTCCCTGAAGCCTTCTCTTTTCCAGCCTGAACAATCCCAATTCTCTGAGCCTTTCCTCACAGCAGAGCTGCTCCATCCCTCTGATCACCTTGGTGGCCTCCTCTGGCCTGGCTCCAGCAGCTCCATGTCCTTCCTGTGCTGGGAGCCCAGGGCTGGATGCAGCACTGCAGGTGGGGTCTCAGCAGAGTGGGGCAGAGGGGCAGAATGCCCTCCCTGCCCTGCTGCCCACGGGGCTTTGGATGCAGCCCAGCACACGGGGGTTTCTGGGCTCCCAGAGCTCACAGCTGGGGCATGTCCAGCCTCTCACCCACCAGCACCCCCAGGTCCTTCTCCCAGGGCTGTTCTGGATCTGTTCACTCCCAGCCCGGATTAGTACCAAAGGTTGCCCCAACCCAGGTACAGCACCTTGCACTTGGCCCTGTTAGGTCCTAGAAGTCAAACAGATACTTTTAACAGATACAAACTCTAACACCACCAGATATGATTCATCTTGTTTTCAACAAGAAGCAGCTACCTCGAGATAACTAAGCACAAAAACTCTTGGCTAGGATAGTCTGCATAAAGCAAAACACTCATTCTGTATTAACAGAATGCTGTAAAACATAAAACTTCTACCAGACTGCAGATAGCAGCCCTAAAATACATCTCAAAACTCCTTTTACTCCCATTTAATATTTAAAGGAAGATACAACATTGTTAAGCCATGTATTATATCTCACGGAAAGCAGTGGGGAAGTCCATGTAGTATGAACTAAAACACAGTCATCATGGAATCATAGAATTATAGAATATCCTGAGTTGGAAAAGAGCAAAAGAAACATCAAAGTGCAACTCCTGGCCTTGCACAGGACAGCCCCAAGAGTCACACCATGTGCCCAAAATGCATTGCCCAATAGCATCTTGAGCTCTGTCAGGCTGGTGCTGTGACCAATTCCCTGGGGAGCTGTTCCAGTGCCCAAATACCCTCTGGGTGAATAACCTTTTCCTAATATCCAAATTAAACTCCCCTGACACAGCTTCAGGCTGTTCCCTCAGGTTTGTCACTGGACACCAGAGAGAAGGCTGACCCGGATGTTCCAGACTGCAGTGAAGTCTCCCCTAAGTCATGAGGTTTAAACACAAATAAATTTCATTTTTGCACCATTACTCTAATTGAATCTAAACTATTCCCAGTCCTACTTTTAAATAAAAATTAAAATCTACTTAAGAACTTCTAGCCTAGTCTAAACATGTGAGAGAAGTCTGCTTAGCAAGAATGAAAAGTTGTGGGAAAAATTGTGACTTGGGATTCAAAGTTTTGAATAGCACCTTCTAACTTCAGTGCTCTTTGTTCTCAATAATACGTAAACATGAAAAATCCAGCTAAAGATAGATCTTACATTTCATAAATATATTATAATCTGACTATGGGATGGACCTGAAAAACAAAATTTGCATAGTCTGGATTTGATTCATGGATAGAAGGAAAACTTTAATATTTAATGATCCTACAGCAACCTTTGAGAGGTTCCAAGGAGACCATGAATGAAAGTGGAGTATACTGTTAATATGTCACTCAGACAGTGAAAAGATGTAATCTCCAATATATTGTCAGTTTTGGGGTTCATCTTATAAATTTGAGACAAATATACAAAGGTCCCAATGTTAGAAATTATTTACACATTATTACTGGTAATATAACTATTGTTATCCCCTCACTCTCTGCATACATATATGTATTTAAACACCTCACTTAAACAGAATTAACCATGGCTGAACTAAAAAGCACATGTCTGTGGTAAAATAATTGTCACACCTTGCAAATTGATTTTGGATTTTCTAAATAATTTCTTTTAAAAGTTACTTGCTCAATACCTTCATGATCAGCAGAACTAGAAGGGGAAAAAGAGCACACCTTGGCTGTTTTCTGTCACGTACTTAAAAATGTCATTCGTTTCTCTTGTGTAGTCTTATGATGAATTTTTTTAAAAAGCTAGGCTGCTAAAAATGAAGTGAAATTAAAATACTAATGCCACTAAAAGAAATACTAGTGTTTTACCTGCATATTTTGAACTATCCCAAAGCTCCTATCTCCAACTTTAGCTGCCCCAGGCTGTCTGTCAACTAGCTCATACAAAGAAATGAGCAGTGAAAATGGTATTTTAAAGAAAGCTATAGTCATATTGACTGATTTCATTAGAGGTGCATCTAATACTTTATTTTTCCTATTGTTTGTTTTTATGCTGTGTTTTCTGAGAATTTTCAAAAGGGTGTTCTGTGTGACCTAAAAAATAAGTTATAATGTACAACAAATATATAAGAACTCACAAAAGTTCTTCCAAAGGATTGTTGCTGTCACATAATATAGTAAATTCTAGTCATTATCCCAGATACTGGTCTTAAATTATTTTATTGTACATCTGTGGGATGATTAGTTTCTATTTCAGGGTAGTTCTCAGAGCCTATGGATACTCCCCCTTTCCCATTCCCTAAATGGAGTTAGGAGACTGTCAAGATCTTCCCAGAAAGTAGTTACTCTGTCGCCCTCAAAGGAGATTTTGTTTTCTATATGAAGATTGTTGCTCTAAAGATCAACATCAAAACTTTTTTTATTTTTTTTTAATAGCCACACATTATTTCTTAAGGGCAAAACACTTCAGTAGTGTGGAGAAATCGCTCTGCGTCTACTAGGAATCAGTATGGTGCAGTTTCTGCTTGGAGTGATAAATTAAATGAATGTAGACAACAACGAACTCATTTCTTTGTTGAAAGTGAATGCTAATGACATTTATCCTGCACTTCATGATAAATTCATTTAAAAGACCAAAATGCTAGGGGGAAAAAATCCTGCATTTTAGGAAATTGGCATAAACTGTCCTTTACTTGCTCAGTTACAAACTGCTGAGAGTAGCAGCCATACATATTTAAATTGTTTTTAAAATCCTTGTGTATATCTGTTATATGTCTAAAAACGTTTTTCATAAAAGTGTCCTGGCTTGCATTTTCAAGCTCAAGAACAGTTAACAGTTCATGGTATATGAATAACTCATTTTACAAAAAAAAATAGGTTGGAGAATATGTGTATTAATGCACAATGCAATGGTCTTGTGCTTAGGGCTATTCAACTAAGAGTCTGCTTGTCTCAATTTAGAATTCCTTTGTCACTTTGAGGGTGATGTTACATGTTATGAAGGAGCTGATCTGCCTCCTTACCACTATTGCAAGTGAAGGATCTCCCTCCTCTTTCCCAGGCTTTTGTCTCCCTGAATATGATCCTGATCACACAGTCCCCAGCTTTCCATACCTAGCTCTAAGGCATGTATTTTTAGTCTGGATTATTTTTTTGCCAATTTAGCATGGCTGAACATGTGCCTGCTCATGGGGAGCAGTGAATCAATTCCTTGTTTTGCTCTGCTTGTGCGTGTGGCTTTTGCTCTCCCCATTAAACTGCCTTTATCTCAACCCATGAATTTTCTCACTTTTACTCTTCCAGTTCTCTCCTGGACCCTACTGGTGATGGAGTGAATGAGAAGCTTTGTGGGACTCAGTTTCTGGCTGGGGTTAAACCAGGACAAGCTCTTAAGCTTGAGCTTAAGTTCACATCACCTTATCTACCCTGAGCCTACCATCCACAGGACAATGAGCTGACTAACATCTTGTTGCTACAGAGAAAAGTCTAGCAACATTTCTTCCCAGCATTAAATTCCTCATCATTTCTCTCTTTCCTTTTTCTAGCTACACAGCCTTGCTTCCCCTGCTCCTTCCTTCACCAAATATAAATCACTAAAACCAGAAGGGAAAAAATAAAAAGCAAGCAACCTTTGTTTCTTTATGGATGGGTAATTTTCTGTGATTTTAGTGAATTAAGCAGGCTTGCAGATGGCCAAGAAAATTAGCAGCAAAAGGAAAGGGAAGATGGATTAGGATTCCTAGC
>VZTN01034527.1:6098-28977 GCA_013400515.1 Erpornis zantholeuca | reverse complement strand
CCTTCCCTCCGCCCCTCCTCGCCCGCTGCAGTCCCTCAGCCGTTTCGGGGCCGGGGGTCCTCAGAGCCGGGGTGCCCCGTGCCACCGGAGGCTCCCGCCCGCCTTTCCAGGGGCTCCCTCCCGCTTTTTCCGCCTGCTCCGCTTCTTCCCTCCCTCTCCGCTCCCTGCCGCCGCCTCAGCTCCCTCTCGGCGCCGCGTCTCTCCCGCCATGGCGAGTAAGGACGGTAGGAGCCCCCGCTCCCTCTCCCCTCTCCCCGGCGGGACGGTGGGGTGTGAGGGTGCGTGTGCCCGGGGATGGCGGAGCGGAGCCGGGGCGCTCCGGGAGTCCTTCCCGAGGATCTTCCGCGGGAGGTGGGAGCCGTGGTGGAGCGGCTGCAGTTTTCGTCCCGCCGGCCGCCCCCGAGGGCCCTGCGGGACCCCCGGTCCTGCCCCGTCCCCTCCCCGGTAGAGTCCCGGCCGGGCCTGCGCCCCTTTCACCCTCGGTTCATCCCTTCCCTTCCTGCAGTGCTGGAGGACACGGTGGAGGAGCGTGTCATCAGCGAGGAGTACAAGATCTGGAAGAAAAACACCCCCTTCTTGTACGACCTGGTGATGACACATGCCCTGGAGTGGCCCAGCCTCACGGTGCAGTGGCTGCCTGATGTGACCAGGTGAGAGACGGGAAGGTGCTGGGGAGGCGCACGGCTCCCTTTCTGTTAACCCTGTGTGCTGAGTAACTTGAGGATAAAAACCAAGTAAGACGAGAATAATTTGGTTTAGACTTCTCTTTGTGAGCTTGTAGCTCTCTATTTTGCTTGCAGCATTAAAAACCCCGTGGGTATGCAGAAGCCTCGAGGAAAAAGGTCACAAGTTGGTACTTCACTGAAAACTAGATTAGCCTAGCAGAAGGTGTTGTGAGGTGTCAACACAGAAATCTTTCTCAATTTATTTCTAGATAAGAGATCTAGTGTTCATCTATAGTTAATTCTGACCGAGAAATCTGTCTACTAAATTAGCTTAATTCTTAAAGACTGTTTTTCCTTATGTGCATTGTATATACTCTTCTGTCCAAGCTGTAGTATCAATAGTATAGTATCAATAATAAAGCTTGATATCTTTTAAGTCTGGACTTAAGAGAATATTCTAAAACTGGTTCTTCACATCCTGGTTTTGTCCCTGGTTCATTTTTGACTTCATGTATTTAAATTTCCTATTCTTCCACATCCATCTGAAAAAACTCAGTTTAATTTCTTAAAGAATTGTGAAGATGGGGATAGAATCTGTTCATGTGTCATCTTCTACAGAACTTAAATTGTTGCAGTAACAACTTGGGGCTCCACTGAGGTAGTGGACAAGGACTAGTGTAACATGGATTTAGGTAGATTTTAAAATATTTTATGTGTAAGCTTCATGCAATTATCAGAGGATGGTCCCTTTCTTCTGTAAAGTTCCTTCTTACATATGGGATGTTTTCATGTTGGTTTGGTGATGACTTCATTTGGTGTACCAGAATGTTTGGGGATGATGTTGAGAGATGTGAGCTAGGTAGTCATGGTGTGGAGAAAATGAAGCGGGGATTTGAGGGTGTGGAGCCCTTATGAGGAACACTTCTGCTTGCCTCGTATTTTGCAGATTGACTTAATATTCAGTTTAAAACCTGGTATTTCCAATTGTCCAGTGTCAAAATATGTAAGCCATTTAAGGCAAGGACTGCCTCTTTGTATGGCACCTGACATGATGGGACACCTGTTCCTGATGCAAGTAAGTGCATGTGCATTGTGTGTTTCTTGTTTGGTTTTGTATTTTTTCCCCCCTCTACATTTGGAAGTGGTGTATAATACCTGTGGTAGTTTATGATTACCAAACTATTTCAGATTGCTTGGATTCAGGCAACATAATTAGTTTGTTGCATTCAAGAATGCAGAGGTTGCTTGGTTTTGACTGCTCAGATTTGTCCTTTCAGAGATAAATGGCACCATCCATCCAGCTGTTCACTTTTAACTAAATATTACATTTAACTACCACAAGAGAAATTTGATTCTAGTTAAGATAACTGGTAAAAGCTTCTAGGAGAAGTAACTAAAATAGTTGGTTTTAACATAAAACCCCTCAGGATTTATGTTTTATGGAAAGGAGTATTGATTGTTTCCTAAATCAGTACTGTGAGACTCCAGGGAAATTAGACAGAAGTAGGTACTGGTGTCACCTCTAACTGCTGTGCAGACTGTAACTGTCCCTTGCAAGCCACAATGGTGATGTTTACTGACTGGTATTGTTGCTCAAGCCTTGCTGGTTGTGTCTTTGGCTTGCTCATGCAGGCCAGTTTGCTGGCAGAGTCCAGTTTGCTTTTTAGCACAAATCTTTGCAACCAAAGGGAGGATCTCTTACAGAGTGTCTCTTTTCTAGCTCCCTGAAGAGGTTTGGATCTTGAGGGTTATTGATGCAAGCTATGGAACTTCTGGAACTGAGCACATAATTTTATTCCAACATTTATTATTCTAAACAGGCCAGAAGGAAAGGATTATGCTCTGCACTGGCTGGTTTTGGGAACACACACGTCCGATGAACAGAACCACCTGGTTGTTGCCAGAGTCCAGATTCCCAGCCATGACCAATTTGATGCTTTGCAGTATGACAGTGAGAAAGGAGGTGGGCATGCAGCATTCTTAGGTTCTGATTGAGCAGTATCAATACTGCTTTCATTTGTTCTGATAATGATATTTTAACCTGCTGTTAAGTATTAAAGTGGACATACACTTAACAGTCCACACTAATTCTAGATTACTAAAAAGAGGAAACTTTTTATTTCAGAAGAGCTTAGGTAACATTATGGTATACAATCCCTACTAGAATTTCTACCAACTCTCTCAGTTGTGGTGAAAACTGGTACATATCTACCTCAAATAAAGACTAAAGGTCTGAAAGAGTATTCCAAATATTCAAAGTGTTAATGCTATTGTGTTGCATGGTGTGAGTCTTTCCTAGTCATTGCTTGTGTTTAATAAGGTGCTACCACTGTTTCTCGGAGGAGGGAAGATTCTGGCTGTTTCAGTAGTCTAAAATAATTCATGTGATAAACTGAAATTTTTCTGGCAACTGTAGAATTTGGTGGCTTTGGATCTGTGACTGGCAAAATTGAGATGGAGATTAAAATTAACCATGAGGGCGAAGTGAACCGTGCCCGATACATGCCACAGAATCCCTGCATCATTGCGACAAAAACACCCTCTGCTGATGTGCTGGTGTTTGACTACACTAAACATCCTTCAAAACCAGGTGGGTCAGACTCCTTGGAGCTGAGCAAAATGCCTCTTGTCAAAGAGGGGTAAACTTGTATAAACTTGTGATTGGGAGAGAGTTACTGGGCTCTGGAATCCAAAGAAGAAGGCCCCTATCTTCAGGGACTTTAACTGCCTGGTCATGCTCACTTTTATAAGTGAATCTAGATAGAAGCAGCACTTTCTGGAGAGGTTTCATGTATGAAATATAATTATTGTGACAGAAACAAAGTTCTTGGGTGATAATGATGCTCCTATGGATTGATGTGTAAGGAGATGCTAAATGGAAGCAATTTCCTGTCTTTCAGACCCAAGTGGAGAGTGTAATCCTGACCTTAGATTAAGAGGACACCAGAAGGAAGGCTATGGCTTATCATGGAACTCAAATTTGAGTGGACATCTTCTCAGTGCCTCAGATGATCATGTAAAAACACATTTTTTCCCCTAAAGATGATCAAATTATCATGTAATAACCCAACTCCTCCTAATTGATGCTGTAGTAGAAAATTGGAGAAAATTGTCCTAGTGCAGCTGTGTATTGTTACGTGGGGAAGCTCTCACATACTGTAATTACATTTCTAAAGGCTGTCAGTTGGCTTTAGGCTGTAATCAAAAATGAGTTCTGTTTAAGGTTCTTGATGTAAGGACAGAATATTTTTATAGTTGTCTGCTGGAAGAAACCCTTTAAACTGGCTTGGGTCAGGACCATAAATTAATAAGACTCTCAAAGATCAATTGAACTAATAGCTTATAAATTTCTTTGTGGACTTTAAAAGTGTAAATTGCTTTTGTGATCTTCTAAGTAATCCTTGGGCCTTGAACTTGCAGAAAACTGATTGATAACTTAGTTCTCATTTGTGTCATACTAAGTGTTCTTTTTCAAAAGCAAAGAACTGCTTCAGGAGTGTTCTCTCTGTAGAGTGTGATTGATTATTTATTTGTAAGATAATGCAATCAGAGTCTGCATTTCAGTAGAATGTGGCTTATTTACAGACAGTGTGTTTATGGGATATAAGTGCTGGACCCAAAGAAGGCAAGATTGTTGAGGCAAAAGCCATCTTTACTGGGCACTCTGCAGTAGTGGAAGATGTGGCATGGCACCTGCTCCATGAGTCTCTGTTTGGATCCGTGGCGGATGATCAGAAGCTTATGATGTAAGTTAGGATGTTTCTGGGTAGTGCTTGTTGTGTGCTGCCAGTGGACCTAGTCCACAGCACTTGGATAAAAAACAGAGTCTGAATTTTGTAATGATTTCATGTAGCTCTTTATGGTGCAGGATCACTTGAATCTACATGCCATTTAATGTGTTCACATCACTTGAAAAGAAGGTGTAACTAATATGTATGTCAGCTTCCTGGTGGAAGATGCTCATGTACAACAGACACAAAAGGTTTTGGAATGAAAACTGCAACTTCAGAGTTGGGTTTGGTAATAAAAGCTGTAGTGAAAAAGAACCTCCTGTAAAAACTTGTTTTCTCTCCCTCTTTCCTCGCTGCCCCCGACCCTTCACTGCCACAGTTGGGACACAAGATCTAATGCCACGTCCAAGCCGAGTCACTCAGTAGATGCTCACACAGCTGAGGTCAACTGTCTGTCCTTCAATCCTTACAGCGAGTTCATTCTGGCAACTGGCTCTGCTGACAAGGTTTTTATTTGTGTATATTTTACATTCCTAAGCAGTGCAGATGAAGGCCATTATAGTAAAACAAATTTCTTGTTACTTGTGTCTCCCAGACAGTGGCTCTATGGGATCTTCGAAACTTAAAGCTGAAACTCCATTCTTTCGAGTCTCATAAGGATGAGATTTTTCAGGTGGGTAAGCTACTCACAACCTGTAGAAAAAACCCAAGAAGAGTACTGACTTGGACAAGAACATGTAGGTTTGTGTTCTTGCAAGACAAATAAATCTGTTGAACCAAAATTCATTGAGTTTGACAATTACAGACAGTACCATGTAGTTTCCCCGCTTGATTTTGAAGCAAGTTGTCAACAACTTACTTCTAAAAAGATACTGGGTGTTCACAAGCAGCTTTAGTAGAGGTAGAAGGTTTCTCTAAAATTATGTGCTGTAGAGATGATTTGGGTTCAAACCTAATTTTGTGAACTCTGCCTATTTAATTAGGTGCAAGTAACAGTGATTTTTAGACAAATTTCATAAAAAAATGGTAGATCTGTAACACTGAAATAATGTTGTTTGTTCAGCTTAAGAAATCTTGAGACTTTAAAGCAGTCTATTTGTACTACTGGATACCCTCTGTGCTGGAAGAAACTGATTTACAGACTAGAGTTAAAAATTAGTGGCCAGGGTGCTGGTTATTCAGGATATGCTTTAGAAATCAGTAACTGCCCCCCTGAAGTTGTTTTGTTTTAATAGGTTCACTGGTCTCCTCATAATGAAACCATTCTTGCTTCAAGTGGTACCGATCGTCGGCTTAACGTGTGGGATCTAAGGTGAGGAGCAGTTCCGTCCTGTTAGTGACATACACAGATGGTTAAGGGAGAAGGCTGCAGGCCTGCATTGTTTGGCAGGTTTGATTTGTTCTGTTCAGAAGGCTGTTCTTTAGCCTTCCTTGCTTACCTCAGGCCTGGTCTTTTGGGTATAAATAGAAACAGCACAGTACACCTAAAAGTTACTTCTACACCAGAATTTCTTGCTAATAGCACTGTTTTCTGTTGTCCGCTCGTTGCCTAGATTCAAAAGACAAAACTTGCAACAGTGTTAAAGTGGTAGGATAAAAAGCAGTTCTTTAATGAAAGCTTGCAGGTGCACAAATATGGCTATATGTGCATGTGTGATAAAGGACTTCTACAATTTTTAAATGGTTAATTAATTAGTGTATCTAGCAGTTTTATCCAGTAGGAAGTGAGTTGGCCCAGTTACCCTCTGTTGAGTCTGCCCCTTTAGAGTTGGTCCAGGGATNGACAAAACTTGCAACAGTGTTAAAGTGGTAGGATAAAAAGCAGTTCTTTAATGAAAGCTTGCAGGTGCACAAATATGGCTATATGTGCATGTGTGATAAAGGACTTCTACAATTTTTAAATGGTTAATTAATTAGTGTATCTAGCAGTTTTATCCAGTAGGAAGTGAGTTGGCCCAGTTACCCTCTGTTGAGTCTGCCCCTTTAGAGTTGGTCCAGGGATTTCTTTGCCCTATTTCTTGTTATGTCCCTCATGTTCTGGTGGAAAACAAGATGTCCTTGTCAGAAATTCTGTTCTTAGGAATAAGACTAAACAGAATTTCAGGAATGTGTTAGAAAGGGTTAGCTTATCATTCTAAAATGTGAAAGAGGGCAGGAAAAGTACTAGAAATCATACAACTATGTATTAAAAATCTACAAAGCTACACATATGAAAAAGGCAAAAAATCTTTGAGTGATTTTTGCTTCCATGTGCTTCACAAGTTAAGATTCTATTTCAGTAATGACAGTGCCAGACAGTTGATGTTTTATACCTGATGCTTATAGTTATTTCACAGTGAGGAAAACAAGTTGCAAATATGGGAAACAAAGGCCAGGAACTATTCAGTTAAGTTGATGTAGAATGCAATTGTAATTTGAATAAAAAGTATAAACTACTTTATTACAGTAAAATTGGAGAAGAGCAGTCTGCAGAGGATGCAGAAGATGGGCCTCCTGAGCTGCTGGTATGCTTTTGTTCAGGTTTCAGTGTGCTGACATGCTGTGTGGCAGTGACATGTCTTGTCAACTGTGCTGCTAAAACTGCAGCTGTTCATAAATCTTTTCGCCTTCCTGGTTTCCAGTCCATTGCTCTAATTTGCTATAGGCTTCCTCTCTTCAGTTCTGAAGGATTCTCCATTTCCTGTGTGACTCTGTAAGTGCTCTGAGACGTAATCAGAATGAAATGTGGTGGGATTTCACAGCCTAACCCTGTGTGAAGCCCATTTTGAGGATGTCAGTTGTTGCTATAATCGTAGGAACTGTTATCTGAAATGCTGTCTCAGCATCTGCATCTGTGTCCATAAGCAGTGAATGGGAAGCCACACCTTCCTTATGTCTGTTGTGAATCTCTAGTAGCAAGTTTTTCTTTGTGTAGTCATTAGCATGATGAATTTAACTTAAGAATCATGGGTTTTAACAGATTTGTCTAGAGTTGAAATGGCTTACTGAGGCTTATGGGGTTTTTTTAACAGTTTATTCATGGAGGACACACTGCCAAAATTTCAGACTTCAGCTGGAATCCTAATGAGCCTTGGGTAATCTGTTCTGTATCAGAGGACAACATAATGCAGATATGGCAAATGGTGAGTGTCACAACAGCCCTTGAGTTGCCCTAAAGTTTGTTGTATAAATGAAACTGAAAAAGCTTCTTAGGGCAGCTTGTGCCTTCAAGGACTGAAAGCTGTCTGTGCCATATACTTCTTGTCTAATCAAACAGTATAAGAGACTCAAATTGCTTGAATAAAAGCAACTGCTAGTTAATTCTTGATTCCAAGTTATAGGTACTACTTAAGATTTATTCTTAATAAAGCAGTGGCAAACTTATATCCAATATTAGCCATACTCACTCTTCCCCCCCTGTATGTTGGCTGTAAAGCAGGATGTCTTTTAACTCCCCAGTTAGTTCATATTACTTTACATTACAGGAAATGGATCAGCTATCTTAGAAATGTGGAATAAAGTAATTTGGGAATAAATTGAGTTAAAAAACAGTAATGGACTTAAATGTGTGTTGAAGGTCAGGCTTCTTTTTTTTAGTACCTGTTCTTGTTTTGTGTGCTTAGACTGAGATTGAAATAATTCCAAATAAAATGCTCATAATAGGGCTAGTGGTTAAATGGCTACTTCTTTTTCTGTTGAAATGGAGCAATGCAAGAAGGCAACTGTCAAAATGTAGCCACTGTGTGCACATTCCTAAATTTGGGTACACTTTAAGAAAGGGCAGGGAGAAAGTCCCTTCAAGGAGGGGATAATGGCTGTGCCACCTTGGTATTAGCAAGGTTTTTTTCTATATGAAGTGTAGAAGATTGTTTAAAAACAATTGTATGTATCACTCATAACGTAATGTCTTGTGTCTTCAGGCAGAAAACATTTACAATGATGAAGAACCAGATATAACAGCAGCTGAACTGGAAGCTCAAGGAATGTAACTTTTCTTTTTTAAGAAACTACTGGGAATGACATAGTAATATCATTTGACTACTGTACACAAAAAAAAAAGCCTCTAAAAAATCCCCAAACCCTAACTAAAAACCAAAATCAAAAACCACCACAATCACTGGGCAGAAGCATTACGTGAAAACAAGAATATTATAGTCAGGCACAAAAAGCTTGTATAATCAAGTTGTCATGGGATACCCTTGGTTGTGTGGGCACTTTGAGGTGTGGTATCCTGTACAGTAATCAGCTTTAGAGAAAATAAGAATTACTTAATACCTATGTCTGTATTTTAAACAAGCTTACTGGGTTCCTGTAAATAAAATGGTCAAATCCTCACTCTTCACATATAGAAACTGTATAAAAAAAAACCCCTTTTAATTAATATGTAAAAAGAGCTTTTCACTTTTACACATCACTTTTTGATTGGCTTTGCATAAATAAAATCTATTAAAAAAACGTTTGGTGTGTTTCATGTCCACTGACATAAGTTGAATGCTTTCTTGCCTGAATATAATTTAACTGCTGCCTGGTAATAAAAGTATGTAGTATATAACTTAGGCCACAGTTGAAAGTCTGGGAATATTAGAGTTGTCTTCATGTCAAAAAATTTGGAATAGATATCTTGACTCCTTCACAACAGGAATGGGTAGAGGAGGTTTAGGGAATCCAGGCGGAGAGCCAGTAGATCTGTAAAGTTCAGGTATAAATCTTGAGCAGACTCAAGTAACTTCTTTGGGTGATTAGTGGTTGGATTTTGTTTCTTTGTTCTGATGTGTTTTATGTCTGTGTGTACTGGGGGGTTTTTTTGGGTGGTGGTAAAAGCACTGTCCTTTATCATTTTTTTAAGGTACCAATGCCCTCTCAGTGAATTGGTGACATCTGTGTTTGCTTAGAGCCTTCTTGTAACATTCCTTTACTTAAGTGAGGCAATTGGGCAGTTGTCTAAAATACTTTAGTGTCTGAACAAGTACAAGACAAACACAGTTTGCGTCTAAACATCTCACTGACTGAAAAGCTCAAGAATTTTGACTGTATAGAAGCAAAATTTCTCCATATTTATCATGGATCTGCAGACAGGGAATGGATTATGTTGGGAGCTGTCAGACAAATCTAAGTGTCTGCCTGGAGTTTATAGCTCTTAGCTATAACTTAAATTAATTGCTGGCTGTCGTGATCTTTCTGCTCAAGCTGAAAACAAAAAAAAAGATATGGCTGTGGTAACTGATACTGAAAATATGATACCTTGCTCTCCTTTCCACTGGGACTGTAACAAGTTAGTAGACTACTGGGCTCAAGCTGCGTATCTGAAGCTGCCTGTGCTGGCTGTGGCTGGGGTGGAGTGCATGTCTGTCTGAGCAGTGATGTGGTGCTGGGGGCTGGGGTTTGGATTTACGGCTGGAATGGTGCTGATAAGGCACCTGTGCTTTGGCTCTTGCAGAGCAGTGCTTGCACACCACATAGGCTGGGGGGGAAAGGGGCATGAGCTGGGGAGGAGACAGCTGGGATAGCTGACCCCAACTGGCCAAAGGGATATTCCTCACTTTGGGCCATGCTCAGCAATAAAAGGGGTGGAGGGAAGTGAAGAGGGCCTTTTGTGGTGGCCATTGCTTGGATGGTGGCAGGGCATTGACTTGTATCAGGGAGGGGCCAAGTGGTCTCATTCCCCCCTCACCCACCTCTGAAACTCCTCCAGCTGTACCCAGGAGATTTTCTTCCTGTTCTCTCCCTCGCCCTGCTGGGAAAAGTGACAGCACATGATAAGCATTAAACACTGAATTCAGAAGTGGTTTCTGATCAGGCCTGACATTCTTCCAACAATCATTCTAACACACGCAGCTCTTGAAAAGTAGGAGATGAAGACATCGATGCCTTTTTCTCTGGTGCTAGAATTATGATCCAGAAATGCTTAAGGGGATAAAAGGGGTTTTACCTCATTTAATAAGGATCCTTATGGTACACAACTTGACAAGGTGAAAAATGCCGGAGAATGCACACAGCGTGTGACACATACAAAATTTTTATACACTTTGCAAATTAAAGTATCTGACAAAGGTTCCCCAATGAGAAGCTTAATAGATAAAGTAACATCCTTCTATTCTGGCAACTTTTAGTCTCTCCCCACCTCAGATGAGGCTTGTATCCTGTTTACAAAAGTATGTCCTGGAGAGCTGGTTCCAACCTTGGTTCCTATGGAGAACCAAAATAGCATAAAGGCTTCAAGGCTTCAACTGGGACACTTTTAGAATGTTGTCTTGCTGCCTAGAAAAATACTGCAAGCAAGTTACAATATCAGGCTACAAATATGTATATTAAGAACAAAGAGAATAAAAGGTCTAAAAGAATATCTAAAAAAAAAGGAAAAAAATTACCACAGCATAATGACAATGGCCAAACTTTCTGGAAAAACAGAAATACTTCCCTGAGAGAATGGTGGTAGTTTCTTCTGGTGCAGATAGAGCAGTGCTCTCTGACATGACCACTCCCTGCTGCTGGTCCTCTTCAGTGCTTCACTTCAAGGAGACCTCCTGGCTGCTTGGCACCAGCGTTTAGAGAACAGCTCATCCCTAGAATTGGTGATTCCAGCTTTGTGTATGAAATACGGTTAGGCTTGTTCACTACAGTCCTTTTACTGCCTCACCAAGTGAATTGGGGGGACAAAGTGGAGTGTAGTGACTGCACTGCTCTTCTCATTGCTTTTCCTATGCTACTTATTTTTAATTCCCCACCTGCTGTTACCAGGGTCCCCCCGCTTTGTAGTCACTAGGTCACCATGCATGGACTTATCTCTCTCCACACCTTTTTCAATAATGGTTCCTCTTAAAGGATGCAGGTAGGTGCAAAAGAGCTTGAATATTCCTCTGGAAGGCCGAGATGCTGTTGGAGTTCACCAGGCAGGTGACAACAGGACAGGGTGTGCTAAACAGCACAGAAGGTCAAACCTGCCAAAGGACATCTTGGCTACTGCGGGATTAGCTGTGCTTTGGTCCAGCTGGTGTCCTGGGTCTTCCAACACCAGAAGGCCATGCACAGGAAATGGAGATGAATGCATTCTCTAAATATGGGTTTTGCCAAGCCCCCTGCCATGGG
Organism: Erpornis zantholeuca; assembly: GCA_013400515.1. NCBI lineage: Eukaryota > Metazoa > Chordata > Aves > Passeriformes > Timaliidae > Erpornis > Erpornis zantholeuca. The sequence continues at coordinate 17,516 of VZTN01034527.1, read as the reverse complement.
CAGGGACATCTTACACTAGACCAGGTTGCTCCAAGCCCCATCAAACCTGTCCTTGAACACTTCCATGGATGGGGCTTTGAGATAAGGCATCCACAGCTTCTCTGAGCAACCTTATCCAGTACCTCACTGCCCTCACAGTAAAGTATTTCTTCCTAGGATCTAATCTAAATATACTTTTTGGTGTTTAATGTCATTACTCAGCATCACTCCCTGCACTTGTGAGAAGTCAGTCTATGACACTGACTGTCAGATTTTGTCAGGGTTCTAGATTTTACTGAAACATCAAGAGCTCAGATCTGGAGGCATAGGGGTCACTGGTGGTACCTTGAATGTCCACAAAGCTCAACTTCCCTCTAGAGCACAGAGGAGCAGCCACCTGAGGCCTAGGGATGCAGTCAGGGCCTGCACTCTTACAGCTGAAAGGATGGGATAATTTATTAGGGACCAAAATGAGAGCATAATTTCATTATCTTTAACAATACCTGCAGTTCAAAGTGCAGCAGTAAATATAACCTCTGTACTGCTCACTTTCCCCCAAGTCTGGATTGTCTTTCTCCATACCTGTGTGCACACAGCTCCCTTCAGCAGCAGCAACCTCATACCCATTTTTTTTAAGCAGCGCCGAGACAGCTTGGTCCTGCAACCCAGTGTTTAATTAGGACAGTCTACATCTAATTGGCTAAAAGTGTCTTGTTATTGAGAATGTGGTGCTGGGACCAATATAGTTTTTAATTTGCAAGTAGGTATTTTAAAATATATTTTTAAAGCCTGAGTAGCATGTTTGTGAAACATTGGAAGATCATCATATTGAAGTCTATTTAGCTGAATGCTACAAGATTTTGGTTTTAAAAACTGTTGCCTTCCACAGGAAGTAGATAACTGCTTATGCACTGCTGTTTGGTAGCAGTAAATGCAGTGGGAGTAGAGGTTTAGAAAAAAGAAAAGTGATATAACAGTCAACCTGAACAATGGCTCCAGCAAGATATTTATTGCATTAGATGAGAGTTACTTTAGGTGTGCTCACAGTACTTATGGAGTATACTTAGTTCAATGTCTTATTCCTGGAGGTTCATAGGTGCTGGGAAAAGGAAGCACCATCAGGTTTTCCATCCATTGGCCTTTCTTTTTGAGGCAACTGTGTACAGTTTTGAGACCTACCTCTTTTGTAGTGGCTGTTCCCAGAAGACCAAGTATAACAAAACCTACAGAAGGTAATTTAAAGTGAAAAATGGCCATTTGAGGGTGACTTCCTCACTTGTTCCCAACACCTATGTATTTGATGCAATTTTTCAGTATTTTTTCTCTCCAAGGCTTTCAGTCTACACCAAGGAAATCTAAATTCTTTCCTCTTTGAACTGAAATAGAACATGAATGACAGTGAATCTATAAACTGTATTTTAAACCAGCTGTTTTATTTCAACAGACCTGTTTTTCCAGAAGTTAAATGATAAAAAATCTTCAGCCAGGCTCATCAGACCACACCAGTACTTCTGGAGAGCAGCAGCACTGTGGCAGAGGGGGTTTTTTATTGCTAGTAAAGCCAAGGGCCATTACTAGTGTGCATCACAAATTTTTGATCCCACTCTTCCCTAAGAATGGGATGGTTTGCATCACCAACTTCTCTGAAGATACAACTTGACAGAAGTATTTGTAAAGAGCTGCAACTGATACCGAACTATTTTAACATTCCTGCATTTTGCTTCAGTGTGGTAAAAAACAAGTTTGGGGTTTTCCTTTACTGGGTACAAAGAACTGTATTTGCTTTCATTGTAAAATGCAGGACCCTCAAGAACACAAACTGTTGGGTACCAGGTAATTTTTGCTATGTAGCCACACAGCTGATGCCATTATGTCTTCTGTGTGTATGTGATGCTTTTTCACTTCAGCACTGAAACAGCTGAACAAAGCTGTGTAAACTCTCTACAGGGAACAAGCATTTAAGTCAATATCGAGTTTGACTTGTTGCTTTACAGCCACTGAGATGTTTTGGTGGGGTAGTCTCTTCATAATTCTTTCAAAATCAACTTCTGTCCAGTGAATTTCAAACTCGAAGCTTTCCCCAATTCAAGCAGAGTCAAACATGGATAACAGTTTGAGAGTTTGACTATTCTTCCCCTTTAAAAGCCAATGGATCTCTCTTTTAAAACATCATCAGTGCATAAAATCCATATTCTGGAGAAAAGGATTAGGGGAAGAGTCAGTAACCACCCAGCAGGAAACAGCAGAGGCACAAAGCCAGCAAAAGCTTTGATGAGCAGGATTTACAAAACAGGCAGCACAAGCAAGATCAAATGGTTTTATATGAATGCAGGTGTAAAGGGTAGAAACCAACCAAACAACTCCAACAAATTACATGGATTAAATACCAGTATCATATCTTGGACTTGGCTGAAGTGAGGTAGTTATTTTGACCCTTAACACCAGGATATAAATTTGGTGGAAGTGATAGTGAACTACAGCAATATGGAATATCTGTCACATGGCTATATTCAGATTAAGCTTAAAAACGAGTGACTTAAATTCATTTTCTCAGCTTGAAATATCATGAGATGTAACAGGGTATCTAAATTTGCAAAGGCTCTGAGAAGTTACTTTCTTGAAGTAGAGCTGTAGGAGCAGTGTCCTTGGCATAGTTTGGAATTACACAAAGGCCTGCTTCAAGTGTCCCTGTTCATGAGACAGGCACAGCCCAGATCCCTGTTTGAACAAGAAATCCAAAACAACATGCAGTCTTAAAGCTAAAAGATAACAAACAGTTTTAAAGGAAATGAAAATACAGTCTTCATGGGCAGCATAGTATTCTTAAATTACTTAAAAGGTCAGGCTAGATGGGTGCCAGAGTCAGCAAGATCTGTAAAAGCTAGCACTGTTTGATGAGGCTGAGTTCAGCTGTTAGAAGGAAATACAACCTTCCTTCAAGAAGAAATATCTAAACAAGAAGAAAAAGGTGGAATTATAAAAATTTAAATGTAAAACATAAAATTAAAGAAAAAAAAACAACCCAAACATAGCAAACAAAATGAAGCCAGAAAGGAACAAAAAGTATCTGTGAAGAGTAACTTTCTAAAGCCCTAAACCCAAGTATCTCTGACTACATCAAACACACGTGCCTGGAGAGCTCAGAACACAGCTGGTGAAAGAAGTTCTCCCCTCAGACCTATTCTTCACAAGAGAACTACAGCTCAAATGCATGTGTACATGTTTGCACAGGAAAAAGCCAAAATCCCCAGCTATTAACTGTGACCAAATTTCCCTCTAGCAAAAGCTTGCAAATCTGACCAGTTTTCATAAGGAACTTAGGAAGACTGGGAAGATCTAAGGAAATAATAACAGATTTGACTTCTGTATCAGCATGCAGTGGAAGAAAGGAGAGAATGAGGTGTTTACACAGGAGCAGAGGCAGCACCTTTGAGGAGACAAGTCTCAGATATAAAAGAATACTTTGAAGTACAAGGAGAGCAACTAAGATCAGACAGTGGAGCTGGATTTCAAAATACTTGGCACAGCTGTAGAAAAGGCTCAGGGCTAGGACCTCTGTTGCTCACCTTTTATACAATGGGTGTCTTCAAACAAGTTAACAAACTTTTAAAAATGAAAAAATTAGTACTATCTTCAAAGAGCCACAGAGCACATCAGAATATGTTGTTGTAGAGCAGATCCAAATGCTACCTAGAAAAAACAAACACAAAGGAAAACTGAACTCAAAATCAGTTCCAAAACCAAACTCAGTTTAGAAGCTGCCAAATGTTAGAGAATATGCCAAAAAAGGCAAGTAGAACAATTTTCAGTATTAGGAAACTAAGAGGGAGTGTACATTAGGAACAAATGATCTGACATAGTATGACACAGTGTGGAGCACTTGATAAACTTACTAGGGAACATTCTTTAGCATAAGTCCCTGTATCTTTTACAGTGCAGCCAACTGAACTATGATGGATACATTTTCGGAGAGAGAAGGCACGAGCAGAACTCGAAGCAGGCAGATGCAAGTTCAGCCAGAGCTCCTGCCCTCCATGGTCCAAGGGACCCTCAGCTTAAGACACTGCAGGTGAGGTGAGCAGAGTGCAGCACCCACTCACCCCTTGCCCCAGGCTGCTCCCAGCAGATACCACCAGGGACGTGCAAGTCACTGCCACGACCCCAGAACAGCCCCTTCCCAGGGAAGCTTGCTCCAACAATACATTTGAAATCAAATTTCACACCTTTTAATTTTCACTCTTGACTTTTCAAATGAACACAGTTTCAGCAGATCCACTTAGAAGACATGAGTATGATGTTAAAGAAAAACTCAGAGTCCAATATATTAAGCATACTTATTTACTTAATCTATACAGAATTGAGTAGATAAAATTTCAGATTCACATTAGTGAAAAATCTCTACAAAATGTTTTTGAAAAGCAAAACAAAGACTGCCTGTTCATTTATCACTTTTCCTCATGAAAGCAGACATGGGTTGTAAAAATAAAGCAGTGTGTTTAGCACAAACTAGATTTCTGCATCACTTTTTTCACAGTTATTTCCATCTACAGTCCAAAGAGGTAGATTTTCTGCAACACCTGAGAATTGAACTGTAACATAACCAGGTGTAATGAAAGGAAGGACAAAACAATAGAGATACAGCCCTAACTTACATGTGTATGTATACATGTATTTGGGTCTTGAATCACATAAAATTTAGCTTTTTGCAGCTTTATCATGGTGAAACTGTTGATCAGGCCCCAGTTTTGACAATTAGACACACTCATCTCAGGCTGCATCAGTTTACATCCCAAGTTAAATGGTTTGTAGTAGTGGGAGAAAGGCAGTAATACAAGTTTACTTAAAAACCCTACTGGAGCCCCTTTGGCTGCAGCCTGGCAGTGCAATAGCCTGCAGTATGGCAGATCAGTGACAGTGCTGAGCTTATCCCTTACATCAATTTGTATTTTTTTTAAAACAACACTTCTTAAGCAGTCCATGAAACTCCTTTGACTGGTTTCAGGAAGTACAGCTTGTTGTGGCCAGATAGGTTGCTATAATAAGGGTATGTTGAGGGTGGAAAAAGAGAATATATCCCCGTTCTAAAAGCCTTTCACCTGGGGCATTCTGGTTCATTTACATATTTAGCCAGTGACAAAGATACTTGTATTGCTGTTTTATACATCTGTCGTGTCTCTAAAAGCCCTTTAAAATATTCGTGCAGCAGGGTCCAAAAACTCCCTCTTGCCTCCATGTAGAACAAGCTCTATAGAAAAATTGTTCAGAATACAAATGTCTAAATAATAAATTGTAAAAATAGAAAACTGCATGTCCTACCTTGCCAAGGGTATGATGCACCAGATACAAAGATTTTCACTTTTCCTCAGGAAAATTACATCATACTTAGTGTTAGCTGAAAACCAGTTCTCACACCTGTTTTTTCAAGCTTGATTCTATAAAGCAAGTAATTTGAACAGCAAGTCTCAAATATTTCTTTCCAGTTATTTTTTTGCTATACGGGTCACATGATCAACACTTCAAAGCTCTGAATCTAACCTGACTGACTGCTCATTGCTACCTTCTTTTCATTCCTGCATTGTGCTTGGACCACAAACACCAAACCCACACAAATTTAGGAGAAAGATGGTCAGCTTCCCATTTGCTCTGTTTCAGCAATGTTAGATTTGTACAGTTCCTCTTAGTGGTGTTATGTATTAGGCCTTACATAACCTTTCTCTCTGAGCCAGCTAAGTTATTTCAATGTACATCACTACAGGAAAAGGACTGTGAGCTCAGTGCAGCCTGAACATTCAAGTAATTTAGCCACTGAACTGCCAAGGGCAATGGGGTAGGGAAGCTCATTGAGATGTGCTTGATTCAGAAATCCCCTCCCAAGTAAGTGCAAAAAACTTTAAGTACCAGAAAAGGCTACACATGTTCATATTTCTTAAAATGACAGCAACCAAAACTAGGAAGTAAATGCATGGGAACTAAACTTAGGGGTAGCTTGTAGTTGGCTCACATTGCCTTGCCAAAAAATAAATGTTGGTCCTAGTTCCTTTCAAGAAAAGAAGTCATAATGTGGATATCAAATTTTCTAGGAAAATACAATATGGTTTAAGGTTAACGAGGGAGCTTTGCTTGTGGTATGTTAGTGTAAGAATGTGAAGCACCATCTTTACCAGATAACCTGACTAGGAAGGCACTCTCTGTCAACTGGTGCAGCTTTGAGGTTGAATGTGCAGGAAATTCTACTTTGTATTTCAGGAGGCATATCTGTATCTTCATGTTCAATTATAACCAGTATTATCATAACTAACACTTAAATACATTGTATACCTGGCTATTAGAGGAAGCCTATAAGCCAGATTCCTGTCTTCCACACCTCCAGCAGGAAGTGTCTTATTTGCCAGCTCTTCAGATAATCCAGAGGTTTGCTCAGACGTGAATGGATTTCTCTAGTCAGGATAACCATGTGGTGGACACACTGCAGCTAAGAGGGAAGAATGTGACCAACACCTGTGCAATAGGATCCACAGCTGCAAAATCCCACTCGGTAGCATCACTGTACATTTTCCCACACATTTAACATGTTTACAAGTAGGGCAAATAGTCCACACTAACCTTTACAACACAACCCTGAGACATCTGCAAAAAGCTGTATACACCCTGTTTCACCAGCTGCAAATTAATGTATTTCAAAGCTGTTTTTTCATACCACAAAGTACATAAAACCCTTATACGTATCTTTTACTATGTTTTGGACCTTTACTTTTTCATTCATATATATGAAAACATATATAGGGGGAAAGTTGACTTTTTTACTGGCCATTAAACATCCTTATGTAGATAAATTTACCAGAAAAATTGATAATCTTTAGTATAGCGAGTGGCAAATCAATGAACAAAACCAGAGTGTTATTCTTTAAAACAAAAGAGTGACCTGCTGTCACCATTTTCCCCAAACGTTATTAGATCTGTACACAGTCTTCCATGACAGTGATTTGTGTTGTGGGGAGGAAACGCACATGCATCCTTTTATGGAAAAATATTTTTTTCTAAAAAATGAGGCAGATGTGCAACACAGTTGTGGAAAATTTATAGTTTAAGCTATTTAAAGCTGCTATGCAGCTTCCTGTACCACATAAGTCCAGTAGTTCTAAGAAAATACAGATATGGTAGAAAAAGTAAGAAAATTTTCACCACAAAACCAAATAGTTACCACCAACAGAGAAAGTTATACACAAAATATATCTCTCAATACAGTGTTTACACTTCATTTTAGTCTACAGATTCAGTGCCAGGAACAGGACTTGTTGAGACAGTCTTTTCCGAGCTATTTGCTGCACATGATTCCGCATCGGGTTGGATTCCTGGTTCCGTGTCAATGGGAGTTCCCAGCTCCTCGTGGGAATTGAGTGTGCAGGACTGCAACACCTGCACAGCCAGATCCACATCTGCTTCTCTAAGAGAAACTTGCTCCTTGAGCACTTCCACCTTCTCATTCAGCTCGTTCCTTTCCGTCTGAAGGGCCCTGCATAGCTTCTCCAAACGCTCCAGTTTTATTTGAAAGCCTTTGTATTCTTTATCTCTTACTGTTTTCTGAAGGACAAAGGAAATAAAAACTCTGTGATACAACCATTTTTCCCGCCTAAATTAATGAAAAGAATGACCACTATTTAATCCTGAATATTAAGTCTTAATTAATCCAGTAGGCCAAATTCCAGCTGAACTAGAGCCGATTTCCTCAGAAGACTTCACCTAGTTGTGAGCTGGAATGGCAATGGATGCCTTTAAAAACAAGCAATGAGAACTATAGAACCACTTAATGCTAACTGTAAGTAAAGGCTGGGCATCAACCAGGACCCTAATATGAAACCCTGTAACACTGTCAACTACAACCCAAATAATGGCAACTATAGGGAGGAGAAGGGCACAGAAGTAAGAAATCCACAGTCCATCAGCAGAATCCAGGCCAGAATGTATCAAACTCATGGCCCTCCTAACCAGCTCCTTTTAAGAAGGGAGGTACAGATAAACAGCACTACAGCAGAACCTACTCAGTCAAGCACAATTTGCCAAGGCCAGACCTCACATACCTGAACCAGGCTTGGACAGTGCAGGCACAGCTGCACTGTGCAGCTCCTGCCAGACTGCAAGTTAAGTAACAGCATTTCGTGACCTCAAAAGCAGCAGCAATGTAAGAAAGCAATCGATCCCTCACACAGGGGTTACTCCCTTCCTGTCAATCTTGTATATTTCAAACAGATTTCTATCACAGCACTAGTTGAACTTTGCTCAACATACTGAAATAGTCAATTCCTTCAGCTTGTATGGTTTCATACACATTATCCCACCAATTACACAGTAAGCAAAGATGTGCCATCAACTTAGATTTACATAACAGCCTTCTATTTCCCATGCCTGAAATGCCTGACAATACCTTACATAACAGGAAACATAATGCAGACAATTCAAGAAGAGGCTACAGTATATTATTTCCAGTTCTCTAAAACTGAAAAATGTGTTAAGTTCTCTAGGACTCAGACTCTACTTGAACCATACAGCTGCTTAAAAGATGATTACCTCTTCAGCCATTTGCAGAAGAGCCTTGTTATTGTTTTCCCATTTTGTACGCCACACAATGGTTTCCTTTTCCAGTTTCTTAATCTTCTTTGTCATCTACAAAAGATAAATAAAAGATTTAATTTTGTGGCTTGTGTTGCAACGTAGGTGGTTTTCCATGACTAATTCCACTTCTTAGCATTACTTTCCAAGTCCAGTTTGAACAAGTTATTTTGGAGAAATGCTTCTGAACAAAATCAACCCCACAAATACAGATTCTGCATTCAAAGAAAATAAGATTGAGTCTTAAAAGAAACAGACTATCAACTTTCAAGTACAAGTAATAAAAAGCTCCAGGAAAAGAAGTTTTAAAACAGACGCAGAGCCAAAGAGAATGAGAAGCAATACTTGGTAAAATACTGAAATTACAATTTAGGTATTATTTAAGTATGTCAAAAAACATTTAAAAAATTACATAATTCTCTTCCATAATTCTTATACCCTATCTTCTGATCCAAATTAAATTGTCAATATACTCCTTATATTTTCAGAAGGCAAATGCTTATCAAATCTAAAATGCAACCCACTAACAGCATGCATTTCTATATTACTTTTTATGGTACTAGGTAATACTATAAATACCTTCTCCATTTCTTGCCTGAAAGTTGTAAAGAGCTCATTACTTTTTGCCATGGTGGTCTGGAATTCTTCAAACTTATCCATGTAAAGAGAAAGCTATTGGAAAAGAGACAGGAACATTAATGTGAACAGCATATACAAATACAAAAATATGTAGGTACAAGGCTAGAAATGAAACTAGAAATAGTAATAGTTTTTTTTTAACTATAGTACAATTTCCATTTGAGGAACATGCAGACCTTGTTCAAAAATGTGCTATTCAAATTATATGTGAAGTAGAAGTCTATGTTTATAGAACAGCAGTATATTCTGAAGAGTATTATGTTATGTTGGAAGACATAACAGTTCATCACTACCTCATTTTTACTTCCCCACTGGAAAAAAATAATCTGTGACATACACATATACAGGAAATTCAGCACCTGGTTAGTGAAATTAAAACTTAGGAGTTACCTACCTTTCCACCTTAACCAGCCAAAGCTAATAACCAAGGCTGGGACAAAATAAACATCTGATTGATTTCAGAAATCAAAATACACATTTGCAAGCAATGTAATCTGCCCAGTGAGCAAAAAAAAGTGAATATTGAAAAGAAATTAACATAGGAATGAGAAGCATTACACTTTAAAAAGTGAAGAGCATTAACATTCAATGACAGAAAATCTTCTTGCCCTGCACCACAAGGTAAATCACCAAAAAAGAACTGCAAAATATGTTTAATAACATAGTTCTAAAAAAAAGATTATTAATCAGTGTGGGATTTGATGTTCTAAGAATACACGACCATTTAACAGTAATTTCTTACTCCCAGTGAAGAGTAGTAGGTTTTCTCAATTCTTACACTGGGGATTGTAGGAGAACACAATTCAGAGCATAGAAATATGGCAGTTTGCTCTATTAGTAAAGGGAATTTCATAACAGGAATTAGCCTAGCTTGTCAGTAGCACATCATGACTCTTTGCCATTATTGTCACTGAACCTTCTAGTTCATCATATTCGACAAAAAAATCTGTTGGCCCCAAGAAACCTCTAACTTTACCACTGTAACAATTAAAAACAACAAAAAAGGCAGTGAGATTTTAAATAAAGGGTAATCATCTTGGAAAAATATCATAAAAAGACTAAGCATGGCAAAAAAACTATTTGGAAGTATCTGGATATTCCTCTGTTCAAGTCCAATGGAAATGTGTATGATTACATGTAACTACACACATACACTTTAAACCTAACTCCTGGAAAGCCTAGAAAATAATTGGGTACAGTAAGTGGGAAAAAAGGGCATGGAACAGCTTTCAAAGACACTGGCATGGTTTAAGCCCAGCTGGCAACTAAGCACCACACAGCTGCTGGCTCACCCCCACTCCCCACCCCAGTGGGATGGAGAGGAGAATCAAAACTGTAGGTTGAGGTAAGAACAGTTTAATAATTGAAACAAAGTAAAACACAATAGTAATAATAGATGATAATGATAACAAAAGAAAAAACAAGTAACGCACAACACAGTTGCTCACCACCTACTGCCCAATAATGCCAGACCCCATTCCCAAGCCCACATCAGCCCCCTTTCTGGGTAACTCCCCCAGTTTATATACTGGGCATGATGTTCTCTGGTCTGAAATATCCCTCTGGCCTTTTGGCCAGGGTCACCTGTCCCAGCTATGCTCCCAGTTTTTTGGGTTTTCTTGTGGACCTCCTCACTAGCAGAACATGAGACATAAAACAGCCATTGACTTAAAGTAATCACGATTTAGCAACAGCCAAAAACATCTGTGTGCTATCAATGTTATTCTTATGGTGAATCCAAAACACAGCTACAGAAGAGAAATTTACTCTATTCCAGCTGAAACTAGGACAGAGACTTCATACAAAACCTCAAATGAAGCAGTGACAGACACACAGAGAACAGAATAGGTACTGCTTCCCACTGCTCTGGTGTTGGCTGGAACTGCCATATCCCTGTGCCTCATGCTGAGCTCACGTGTGGTCAATGACTGCAGGTGATCCAGAACCAAAGCACAAAAACTGGAGACCATCTCTCCTCTCTCAGAGGAGATTTTGCTGTAGCATTTACATTACAACAAGAAAATAATTGGAAGAGAGCAGGGTGTGTGGACAGAGATAGTCAGGTTACTAAGTCTGAATAACTACAGGGATAAACGTGACATTGCTTGCTCCCAAACCTCCACAACAGGTGGTGATGGAAACAGATTCTAAAACCTGCCTGAGTAAAAAGGCCCAGTCACAAGAGAACAATAT
>VZTN01034522.1:4423-20475 GCA_013400515.1 Erpornis zantholeuca | reverse complement strand
TTTCGGTTTGGGCTTTTTTTTTGTTAATTATGAAGGTCTTAAAGTCTTGACCACTGTTACATAGCATCACAGCTGAATACATAACAGTACAGAAAGGAGTAAAGCAAATTTCAAAGCATGCATAGGCAAATATATGAATTTGACTTTATTCACTCCCCTCATTTATGTCACCCAATGCATGCAGAGTTTCTGAGAAAAAGATCTTACAAAAAGCCATGCAAGGGTTTAAAAAAAAGAAAAATACAAACCTGAGCTGTATTTTAATTTTTGATTTAATTATTCTAAAAAATAAACACCCTCAATTGGCTGTGTTTTCTTTGATTATTACTGTTGTTCTACAACCTCAAGCTAAGCAAGGTAAAGAACTGAACTTTGCAAACATTGTGAATTGTAACTTCCAAAATACGTGTAAACTAACAAAGATTTTTGCCTTAAAATCTGATGTTTAATTAACAGACAACTCAAACTTATCTACCAGAAATAATATAAAAATAATAGTAAAATACCCATTTACATGATTTTCTACTAAAATATACATTCATGCATATAAATGCATATGCATATGTATACATAAACACGTATGCACTGATTTATGTGTATTTGTAAGTCAAAATGCACCCCTCAGGTTACATTTGCTACATCACTGCTTCGTTGAAATTCAGGAAATGGTTTACAGCACTGCTGACCTTACATGATTAGTTCTGAAAGGTTTACTTCTTTGTCACACTGATTTGTGGCAATCACCTTGCTGCTCTGAAGTCATAAATCTCTGCAGATATCATAGTATGCCTTTCTATATATTGGTATGCTATCAGGAACAGTGATGATCATTTATACTAGTGTGAAAAGACAGGGAATGCTTAGGAGACACTTAGGAGTTCATTGTTCTCTGTTCAGATATTTATGACTATGACTAGAGATAAAAAATATAAATTACATTTACATATTTATGAGCATTTTTATGCAATATCTTCATTTCGATTAAAATGCCATCAATATCCCTACATTACTATAATGCAAGTCAGAAATCTAACTACAATGCACTGAGTTTTATCTTTTTCCTAAAAACTTCCCAAATTAAAGCAATTAACAAAATACAGCATGAGCAGTGCTGATTGATAAGTGATGAACTTAGGTGCAATAACAAAAATTGTAAAGAACTAATCTATCATACCATAGGACCTAAAGATATTTTTCTTTGTTTGGAGAAGCAGAAACAACCTTGGGAGAAAATGAGTGGGCTGCAGAACCATGCAATGCAAATTGAAGAGTGCAGGCAGAAACTCACCTCTAGCTTTGTTCTTTGTAGCAGCCACTGGAAGCAAGGAAAAGATTGCACAAGAAGAAGAGAATAAAGATAGATTAGACAGAAGTTTGAGCAAGTAAGAACACAGAGAAACTTCATCACTATCGATTCAAAGCTAACAAACACTGTTTCTAAGATTATTTGACCTACTTATTAGAGACATTGCTGTGCTGTGAGAGAGTTCGGATCTATGATTCTGTCAGAAACCATGTGTTGAGAAGTTAAAAAACACTCCAGAGAACACGCTCAAAAAATCATGGTGAGAAGTGTAGAAAAAGCACATATCATTAGTCACAAGTAGGTGAGAACATTTGCACACACATTAGTGAATTCTAAAGCTTAAAGCACAACTTGCTTTGCCAAAAATACATTCTGAATTACCTAAATCTTATGCCATCCCCTTGCACCTATTTCTTGAAACGTCATCCTTCTGTGAAGCTGATGCAAACAGACATTGGTTAATTTGCAGATACCCCAACGGTTTATAATCTCTTGTATGATCATTGTTCTTCACTGAAACATATCTCCTCAGATTGTTCTTGCATCCTAATGGAGCATGCAGACCAAAAGGAACAGATGATATTTTAACCAACGGTGACCAGTGCTCAAACTGAGAGGAGAAGGGACAGACACTACAGCTGTCCTTGAGTATCCTGAATCCACAGACTTTCATGCTGATAGCCCAACAGGGTAACAAAAACAAAGACTGGAGCTCAAAATGTTTCCCTAGCAATCATTCTACTACCAAAATAAAGAGAATCATCATTTTCTGAGGCTCACGGATAATGTTGTTAAAATATTACTCAGAACCCGAAGTTAGAAAGGAATAACTCTGTTAATGGAATTAATTAAATTACATAGAGATGCTAACCACACCTCTCTAAGTTCTCAAGGGCACTCTGAAAAGGCATTCCTTTAAGAGCTCTCCACAAAAAGAGGTACCTCAGAAAAAATCCCCAAAATATATAATTCTTCTGCTGGCCCTTTTGTAAGGCACAATTAGATTAACAATTCAAAGGCAGCTATGCATGAGACTAAAAGACATGAAAGAAAAGGAGAAAGACCAAACCCCCTTTCTGGTGTCTTTTATTCTCTTGTTCATATCTAAAAGGTTGGTTTGGTTGTGGGTTTTTTTTTTTGGGCCTGATGTCTCACCAGTCTACTAAGACAAGCAAGGAGTGAATAACAGTGAAGGCCAAGTTCACATATATGAAGAAAATGTTGAAAACCTGAAACTTTTAACTTTATGAATACATCAAAATATCAGTTTCTTAGCTGCTTCTGTGAATCTGTGANGAAATCTCTGCTTTGGGGAGGTACAAGGAGTGCAGATGCTTCTGCAGAGCTCTTTCCACAGGGCTGTTTAACGAGACACATTCACCTGCAAAGTGCCCGTAAATCTTACACGCGCGAAAAATTGCTTGTGTAGTAAACAAAATTAATGATGCCATTCTAATTTTATAAGAAGTGAACAGTTTCTCCTTCATGCAAATCTAAGTTGATAATGAATGCACTGAGTTCATCAACATGTTCATTTTCTTACGCTTCCCTTTCTTTTTCAGTCCTGAGAATTACATCTACATGAATGTATTATCACTTGTAGCCAGAATAATCACATAAACTTAACAAAGGATTGAAGAAAACACTATCTCCCTGTCCCCACTAGAAATTTAAAAGCAACAGGAGACTTTGTACATAATTAAACTGAATAAATATGTGGGTATGTATATATAAATACACATAAAAAAAAAAAAGTACTTGAATTCTTCAGAATATATATGCACACAGTTATATGCATATGTAAGTGATAAAATTTATGTGTATGGGTACATATATGCATGTGTATTAAAACAATCTACACATTCTAGGATGAGACAGCTTTATTTTGAAGCATGTGCACTAGACAGAGAATTATTACCTATCAGTAAATAAAGAAAAGATATAAATGAGGTTGTACATTATAATTGGAAGTAGGACAGGTTACTAGGCTTGTTAGGCCAATTATAACTCTCTGCAAATCCCCTAATAGAGGACTAGATGACAGTAACCTTCTTAAAAATGTCATGTTCGATACTTGTAAGTTTTCCCATTGACAGCATGGTCCAATTACAAGTCAATTCGTAAAGTTCAAACTGTACAATAGCCAAATTAGCTGAAAATGGTCTTTCAAAATAAAATTCTGCCTAGACAAGGCAACTAGCTGGAGCTGTTTCCATCTTTTTGATACACAGCATGAGGAAAAATTCCCTTTCATTGCTAACATTGAGGTGAGTTTTTCTTTTTTTCAAAGGTGAAAGAATTTTCCTCTCTTCCCTCTTTACTTTCCTTGTAAAGGGAAGACAATTTTCAACCTATATTCATTGTGATTGAAAATTTTTACCCACCTATTATTATTATTATTATTATTATTACATGAAAAACCATGGAAGACAAACATAGATAAATGTTTTAAATGAGCATCATCAAGACTGAAATTCAGCAAAGGAAAGCTGAGATCTTCATTGGAGCACCAGATATAGGAAAACTCAAGTTTTTATGTCAGAGATGTCAGTGACAAAAGATCTGTAGGTTCCAACAAACAACATGACAGTCATAGAATACACTTTTGCTTTAAATCTTCAGCAAGTCAGTTGATTTATCCACATTTCACATAACACATTCTCTTTTTCCCCACCTAGACTTCCTTGCTCACTGACAAAAGGAAGAAACTCTTCAAGGCAGTGAGCCTATCTTGCCTCAAAGTAGTATATGTATATACTGATATATCAGGACACTGATTTGAACCTTCTGTAATACAAATTAAATGGTTTAGGACCAGTCAATAATAATTTTTGTGCAAAATGTAACCTAAAGTTGGTAATTTGCTGTATATGACTGGTGTACTTTGTTTGTCTAAATTAAAAAGACAATCAGTAAATGGATAAAAAGGAAAAACAATGACTTCTGATATTTCCCTGTGTTCAGGGATATCTGTAAAAAAAAAAAAACAACCAAACAAAAAAACCCCCAAAGATTTATAAGGGTATTTATCTTTAGTTACTCTGTCTTGTCTTAGGAAAATTATTCTGGACAGGGAGACATACTACAGCAAAGCGTGAACAGTGACCTTTTTTGGAATTTGAGGAAAGTTTTTAAAGACCAGAGAAGAAAGAAAGACAAAGTAGGAAGAAAGACCATATTTTCAGAAGTTAGGTTGAAAGGCATGACAGAGCTACTAGATTTCTAGGTAAGGCTGAGAAATAAATCTCTTCTATTTTCTCTAGCAAGGTTAAACAGTATTGTATTTTCTGAAGGCTCTTGTGGTCACAGCATATGTAAAACAAAGGGTTGGCCACCAGGGAAGGGTCTGTGAGTGAGGGGATCACAGAACAGCAAGAAGTCAAGGTCAGCGATCTCAGGGGAGCCCCACTCTGAGAGATCTGGAAAGGGAAGGAAAACTGTGCCAGGTGCTCCATTGTGGCAGCTACATTTCACAGAGCTAATGTTCTTAGGGCTTTTTTAAATCAGAAAAGTAATCCTGCCCTAGCTGTACAGCTAAAACAATCTTTTTAAAAATCATTGCCTGAATGTAAAAACATAGATTCAAATTTCAGAAATCCTAATATACCCTTGCTCTCAAATATCAATAATATATTGTGCTTTATTTTCTGTGATACATCTTTCTGACTTCTTGCTTTTTGTATGCCAACAATTGTTAAATTACATTCTTTGATAAATGGTGGCTACAAGTTGTTCAATATTTTCTCCACACTCAGCCGTCTCTACACTGTTCAATTTTGTAGACACTTTTAGACAGATTTGATATAGCTTTTATTTTATTTTTCTCTTATATGTGATTTATTATTCGATTTGGAGTTTTGTCTTTTGTCTTTGGAGAAAACCACATCCGTCCAATTACTTCAATAGCTCAATAAAAAAAAAAAGGGAAAAAGTATTTCCCCCAGATATCCAGCTAACCTAACCTTTTATTTCAAAAAATAAGGGGAAAGAAAAAATGAAAGTGAAAGGTTTGAGGTCAGTCTTGTTCTCATTTCACCTATTGGATGCACTAAGATAGAGGAACAAACACTCTAATATTTAAATGCTATAATGACTAAATATTCAAGAAATAAAACAAGATAAAAGTCACATTCATAAAGTACATTTCATTGGTTTTCTCCCAAATACAGTAATCTACAGTTCCAGCAATTCTGGAAGTCCTCTCATTTTCAATAAAAAATTAACACATCACCAGTTGGATGAACTCATTTATTCATCTGTATTTTTTCTCCAGCCTTAAAATCTCTTATGATCATGGACTATGAAAAATGATCAGAGAAGCAGCATAAATAAATACCCCCCTTCCTACAAAATAAAAGGAAAAAACAACAAAAAACACATGCAGCTCTGCTCCCTAACACATCCAACATATAATTCAGACTTCCAGTTTTTAAAAGAAACCTAGTTATTCTTAAACTGCCTAAATTTAGAATTTTCTTTTTAATTTTAGGATGATGATGCTGATGACAAGAACTGCATTTTTTCCCTTTGGATAAACTGACAGATTATCACTGATCATTTAGGTCACCTAAATGCCAGCTCTGAATCTCTGACTGGAAAAGCTCCCCTGTGCGACAGAAGGCTTTAGCAGGATCATTTCCTCCAGAAAATAATGCAAATTATTAGGCTCTCACAGACTAGAGATCCATGCAAAGAAAGATTGCATGTGCTTCAATGCAAAATCCTTGCCACCCTCCTTTTCCAAACCAGCATTCTCCAAAAGCTACTGAAGGAGAAACAAACCACCACCATCACCTGAAATTCACAGTGGGAATTTGAGTCGCCTGAATTCAGGAAGACAACACTCCTTAGACTTGAAGAGTGGCCAACAGATGACACAGAAACACAGGATCTTGGGAGTCCTTTTAGCTCAGGATATACTTAAAAAAAAACCTAGATACATTGGCACAGATACATTTGTTTACTTCTGATTTTCCGATCTTTCACTTGATTGCCTTTATTACTATGCTTTTGTATTTTATGGTGAATATTATTTCTATACATAAGTTCTGCACACTCTTCTCATGGAGATTCCTAAAATATCAGATAGTGCATTTGCAGATATAATCAGAATATATATATTCCTAGATAAGCCTTCCTCTATTTATATCATCATTAAAAATCTGTGCAGTTATGCATATGTAACTAAATGGAATTCAAACACATGACCTTCTTTTATTTTATTTATTATGCGTTCTATCTCTGCATCACTCTATCTAAAACATAAGTTTCTAAAAAGACATCAGGAAATTTCCTGTAGAAACATAAAATAGTCCTGAATATATGACTGAAAAAGGAACAAAAATGCAAACTGGAAGTGTTGTGAGGATGTCAGCTACTGCATCGTGTGGGCTTGAAGCATCGTGAGTTATCTTCAGATCCCTCCTAACACATTGCCTAATATATTGTTAAAACTTTTGATGATGGGGACTTCAAAAGCTCTCCAGGTCACCTCTTTCAGTGCACAGTTGTCCCTTTCAGTGGTAAATTGTTTCACTGATATATAACTCAACCATCATATGCAGGACACTGGTGCAATTCCTTCACCCTTCTCATACCTCATAATTCCAGGAGTTCAAATTGCAGAATGTATACTTCTATAATGTAACCCTTTGCAAACCTGAAGATTTATTATTTTTCTTCTGTGCTTAAAAATAAACTAAACTCTCTCAATATAAGTTTTTTAACTTGCACTTTATCATCTTCCTCAGTTTTACAACTGTGACTAGATTATCACATGCAGTAACATTTATTATGCAATACTAATCACAAAATATTGAAAAACACACAGCTCCATTTTCTTTCTGAAAAGTAGGGTATAAATATAGTAATTTTGTTCTCAATACTCATTATGACTGGCATGATGGAGATCAGCAGAAGCATCTTATAATCTAAACATCACTAGAGTTCAGGATTCCAGCTGTAGCTGATTCACATTAGCAGCTGGAAACACATAACACAGTATATTACTGTATAGTAAAAATAGAAGATGAATATAATCATGCCCTAAAGGTTCCTCTTAAAGGCATTGAGATAAGACTATTTGCCTGTCCCAAAATGCCAACTTTATGCATGTTTTAATACAGCTGGACATGTAACTTCTACAAGCAATGCAAGTTGCAACTAAGCTATTTTATCATAAGCTGGCTTTCCATAAAACATCAGAAATTTCACTTGCAAATCAATAATTTAATTTATGAAGAAGAGTAAATACAATTTTTATGTTGCATTTTACCAAGGTAAAATAATGTTTTAAGATGTATAAAGACAACTCTGGTAGAATTAAGCACGCCACAAGGCTGTAAACAGGGCTGTGTCAGGCAGAGATACAACTCCTCATTTCTGCTCTCAGATCTCTTTCACAGTTATTTCAAAACTTAAAACAAATATTTGAAAAGCTTTGATATTAATTCATCCCCTCAAAAAAGCTATCAAAATTGTTAGTCATACAGAAATTGCTTACACACAAACTTGCCCAGCTTCTGTGTTTTTGTCAGGTCGCCAGAACAAAGAGAAAGGAAAAGATCCTACTTGGAAACACTTGGCAAACAAATTGTTTGTCATCAGGTAACTGTGATTGAGCACAAGCAGATGTAAGCAAGGAGTGTTTATTTTCACATGCAGATCAACACATGCAAAATACCTCAAACAATGCCTTGTCCATTTTGCTCAACCCAAGAGCAACCTGTGACATTCATGTATCAGGTATGTTTGGTTTTTGATAAAGTATATGCTATCCTACATTATTACAAACAGAAGTTTCCTTGCTCTACTATGCTTATATGCATTCCTTTCTAGTCACAGTCCACAGGTCTGATAACCCACAAAAGTTTAAGGGTTTTTGCATTTGAAAATAAGCTCCTAAGCTTCATGAAATAGAAAAAACCCAAAAACCAAAACATATAACAGAGTTTATATGTTATGGCAGACAAATAGCTGGGGTTCTCCTTATGTTACCTCTGCTTACAACCAAATCACCTACTGGAAGATCTAAGATGGTTTTGAAAAGGCAGCTGATGGTTTTGTATGGTTTCCCCTATTTACTATTATTTTTTTCAAATTATAGCCCTTGGTATCTTAGTATAAGAAGTGTTACATCACAACCATAGAGATCATCTGTGTGAAATGCTTCCTTAATAAGGTTAATCTATGCATTAAGGGCCACTGGGAAAACATTTGAAGCACCTGGAAGCAAGCACGTATCTTTAAAGGGCAGACAATTAAATCCTTAAACAGAAAAATAAGATTTATTTTTTTATTCCCCAAATATTTTCAATTTAGACTTTTCCAGATACTAAGAGACAAACTGTGGTGGTTTAGCAGTTTAGAATAAAACTTCTGTGACCGGCATAGAGCCCATAGTTGATAGACAAGTTGCTAGACCAATTAAACAAGATGGTAATGCCGCTGTGATGGTGTATTTAAAGGAGGAGGAAAAGCGAGAAGTTCCTTTTCCTTCTTCCCCGCTGAGGGGTGGTGAGGGCAGTGGGCCTTGGGCCTCCTCCCAGAGAGGGCTGAGGGGCTCCCTGGTGTGGTGGCCAAGGCTGGGCCGCTGAGGCAAAGCCACCCTGGAGCTGTGAGGAGCCACGTGGCCAGAGAACCTCCCAGCTGAGGCCAGGACCATGTGGCCAAAAAATCCCCCGAGACCAGGACCATGCAGCCAAGATTCATCAGAGGCCGCTGCAGCCCACGTGGTGCTGGTGGGGCCCTGAGGCCGGCACGGCTCAGCCCACATTGAGGAAAAAACCACCACGCAGCCAGCAACAAAAGACAGGGCGGGTGTTTCTGTAGTACAGAGCCCGAACAAGATCAATCTTTCAGCTGGAAACTTAGAGATACCAACTTTCTTCCAAGTCAGAGAGAAGGGAAAGTGGCTGTCACGTGAGGAGGCCAACATGGCGGCACCACGGTCGGTGAGGAAGGGAGAGAGAGGAAGCATTCCCAGCATGGGAGCTGAAATTCTCCTGCAAGCTGTGATGAGGACTGTAATACAGCAAATTGTTTTCCCTATAATTTATGAGATGAGGTACATGCTGAGGGTTGCAGAAATCCACCAACAGCCTGTGAAAGAAAATGCTCACGCCAGATCCTATAGATGCTGTGAGAGGCTTTTAGAGATTGAAGAAGAGAGCTTTTGTTTTCAGGCTGAAATAGCTCATCCTTAAAAGGCTAAACTCATGACTATTATGGCCTTTGCTAGTAGTTGTGGGAGGGATTTTTCACTGCAGCAGATTTGGGCAGACTGTTTGTGAACATTGAAACCACGCTAGAAAAGTTCAGAGAGAGCTATCTCCTATGGGAAGGATCTCATGGCACAGCAGAAGAAACTCTCTTCCTTAAACACAAAGAAAGACTCTTAAGAAATGGAATACTGACCAAAACCCCATGTTTGTTCCCCTTGCATAGGTTGGTGGAAAGAGAAAGGTACTAGAAGAGAAAAGTGCTCTGAAAGTTTGCTTTGGTTTCTCATTATTCTTTTTACTTTTAATTCTGTTAGTAATAAATCATCTTTATACTGTAAGTTTGAACCTGTTTTGCCTTCAAGTTTTTACGTTTTCCTCAATAATCCTTATTTCGGTTCATAAAAATTAAGTTTCAATTTTCCCTTCTCTGCTTAGCTATGGCAGAGGCAAATAAGTGAATAGTTTGTGTGGCGTTGACACCTAACCAGTGTCAAACCATGACATAAATTTAGGTAACTGACAAGGCTGATGGAAAAAAAAAACCAACCCAATAAAGAACTCAGTGCAGAGCTCAAGCAATTGGATTTTCTTAGGTTTAAAAGGACATCTATGACCTAAATATAAGTACTTGTATGACTTAAGAATTGAAATTTCAGATCCATTAGCAAACCAAACACAGTATTTTGTTAAGACCCCTAAATACAAAAAATATAACCCCTTGCCCTAAAATAGTACTGACCACAGTCAAACATCTCCATTTCAAATACCCACTTTGTCATTTATCCTCAGAAACATGGTAGGAAAACACATTGCATTCTATATGATTTATTTATAGCATCTATCCAGTTTGGATAATGGGGAACATGAGGTGAATCTTCCAACTCTATTATAATGCTATTAGTGAAGTACATTAAAAAATAACAACAACATAAAAAACAAAACTCTTGTATTTTTTAATGTGATTTATTGTTGTTTTTTTCCAATTTTTTTCTAACAGTTCAAGACACACAGATAAACTGTAAAAAAACCCCAAAAACATTAAGACTGCATGACATAACCAAAGTCAAAATGTTTGACTGCAATTTATCATCTGCAATTCCTAATCACACAAAAAAATAAGGCTACCTACTATCTTTTCCTTTATATGTGGCTTTAGAACAAAGGACTCCAATGGTGGAAACAGAAAAGTCATAATACCACTCCATTTTGTCAGCCAGTATCAAATTTGATGCCTACTAGTGCTGTTAAGGTGAAAAGCTGCTTTGGCAAGACTTACTAAGCAGGACTTTTGTAGCTTGGGTGAGACATGTAAATGAGGGATTATTTTTATATGCACAGTCCAGAGATAAATTTCATCCTTACTCCTGATCTTTTGGCCCTGATACCATTTTACATTGCATGTCTGAAGTTTCACCTGACCATATGCATTAACTTGGCAATCAACTACTTATAAGAAAAAAAAACAAAACAAAACCAACACCCTCTCGTTTCCTGTATATAGTTCTAATCTTATGTTAAAGTTTTAAACATATATGTATACTTGTGTTGAATGTACAAACTAATACAGTTTGTCAGATATTCCACAAGTTTCACACAGCTGAAAATTCACAAATTGAAGCAAATCACAATTCCAGATTTAAGACTTCAACCCCACACCCACTCTCTTCTCGTATAAAGAAACACAAGACAATCATGAAAATGAGCTGGGGGAATCTGCAAGAATCTACAAGCATATACCTGGATATTCAGAGTATGAAAACTCATAAAACAGCCATTATGTTTTTCAGACAGAAAAAAGAAGCAATACTGAATTCAGAACTTCAAAAATTGTTTATAAAGCTACAAATGAAAGTTTCAAAAAAGATATAATTGTTCCAAATATTGTACTTTTAATATTGACATGAGCCCCATTTTGAGCATTAAACACATTTCTATTTCTCCTTGAATTATACTGCCACTGTTCTGAAACTGTTTGCAGGCAAGAATCATTTAAGAACTGATCTATGTTTACAGCAGATGTACACATTGGCCATAGCTCAAAACCAGAACAGATACAATTAATGAAGAGCTCAGTTTTGCCTGAGAGACATCAAAATAAGGACTTATTAGGGAACATCTTTAGCAGGGTGTGTATTCACAGCCAAAGTGTAGTCAGCACGAGCAGCTGGCAAACAGACACATCAAAAATGGTCCTTGGACCACTGTAGATACAGCACTAAACAAGAGCTTCTGAGTGACTGCTAGAAATAAATGAAGGGAGAAAAACAACATTCTGCAATTTCTGCTGCTTTGGTGCAGTGAAAAAGAAAAGACCGAAGGATTGTGGCTTGTACCTAGCAAAGGATCTTTAAAAACTGAGTCTAGGACACGTAACAAGTTAATATACAAAGATGAACTGAAAATTAGAGATGACCAAAAAAAACCAGTTCTTCAAAGTCAACAAGAAAAATCTAAAAAAACAGGGAGGTAAAAAAAGAAATGTGTACAGTCAATTGAAAATGAAAAATGATAATGTGGAAAGATGGAATACTTTTAAGAAACTTTTGAGTAATATCGGAAAATATCATTTTAGGAAATTAAGGACACTAAGTATAGTCAAAGTGACTATTTACAGAAAATTATGTCATTCTTGGGCTAATCCTCTTAATTAAGACTTAGGAACTAAACTATTCTTACTACTCCTACAGTGATGAATGTTTTATGGTAAAGAAATGATTTGTGAACAGCAGCTGCATGTTGAGCCTTCACAGTACTTTTCCTCACGATGTGCGTTCTATAATGCCCTGGAAGGACACGTGCCAGACAAATCATTACTCAAGGTATTCCTCAGTAACGCAATCTGAAACCCTACTGAAAAACAAACAGATCCCAAAAATGGACACACACACGTCCCCCCTACCTCTCACTCTCCCAAACCCCAAACTAGTCTTCAAGGCAAATAAACAAGTCACTATTGGGTATTTCTAACTCCTTCCTTGATATCTCTGCCAACATGCATCTTCTAGACAACATTATTACACAATTACACTGAGCTAAACAAGCACTCAGAGTCCCTTTAAAGCAGAGCAGTGTTTATATACAGTGTTTATCTTCAATCGTCACTGGAAAGGGAGGGAATATTTTGCAATGCCACCCGTTAGTAGCACAGACATCGCACAATAAAAGATACCAAGTGAAGGAATGCAAAGAGCAGGGCAGTGTTGCTATTTTTGCCTGGCTGTCAGTGCACAGCCCAAAGACACTTGCAGTTCACTGAATGAGCACAGATCAAACTCCAGCTGTGAACATGTGCCCTGCAAGAGTCAACCAGGTCCTTAGCAACTAAGTGCATAGTTCACCAAATTATGCAGACATGTGCTTGCCTTGCACACCTCCTGGAGCCCACCAAAGCAGACAGTACAACAGGACATCCCCATTCTTATCCCAGGAAAACGATGAAGCTTTTCAGGGCCATTCCTGATCATTTCATCCACACAACTCTCACATTCAACACAATCCTTGCAGTTTAGAAGAAGTTTGCACATGCATTCGCAGCATAAATAGAAACTGGCAACACAACTATGACTACTCCTCCTTAAAAACCTCACACGCCTTCTCTTCAAAGAGATTTATGAATAATGGGAACTAAATAATTCATGGCACTGCAGATGCCAGTCCAAATAGCCTCTTCCTTTCTGAGGTTTCAGTTTGTAGATGTGTGATCAAAAGCCTTCATCAGTCATGATAGTGGCATTTGTACTCAGTCCAAACAAACCGTATTTGCATCTGAATGTTTTTTATTGAAATGAGAGATGTAATATGCAAGCCAAGTTCCAACTAAAAGGCATTTTATGCTATTTAAATTCAGTCAAATTAAAGGCTGAATGCAACCTAAAAGGTCTACTCTCAGAACCGTAATTTGACACATCATAAATAAGACACATGTTTTTGTTAAGAGGGCCTCAGCACTTGTCTGAAAATTTTACACAGCATCCTAACACTGCTGCCTCTTGAGGGATAATAGAGGAAAGTCCTACACAGAAAGCAAGGAAGTAAACAGAAAACCCACTGGCAAGTGGTGCAAAGGTTTAACCTACTCGTACACAGCTACGTGAAATTACATAACCACTTAGGAGGGAAAAGACCTCTGAGATAAACGAGCCCAACCTTTAAAATCAAGTAGGTAAAAGCAGTTGTTCTGTGAAGGCAACACTAACATGAAAGGTCTTGCCACTACATTTTTAAGCAAATAGGTACACCTCGGACACCAAATTTGCACTGTTTTATTAATCCTATTGATTAGTTAAGTGAGGATCACTCTTTGCCAGGTCCCTTGCTCAGGTTTATTACTACACTGGAAAGAACCACAAGAATCCCTCCAAAGTATAACAAATGGAAGAAACCAGTCCACAAAGCTCTCAATTAGCAAATGGAGAAGAACTTTATGTCAGCAAGGGAAAAAGCTGCAGGATCAGATTAAAATTCTTGCTCTTGCCAAGGGGAAATATATACAACTCTCATAAATTGAGGTCAACACTAATTTTAAAAAGACTATTAAGAGCTGAGAATGTCCTAAAATGAACCTTAGTGGGGATAAACATGATAATTCTTTTAAATTTTCATGGGGTTTTACTGTAAATCCTTTATTTTTTCCCTTTCTTTTATTTTAAATTTTTGTGAAAGTGTCTTCCTGTTGTATTTAGCAATGACATGTTTTGGTGGAAGAAGGAAGTTAAATATTATGTAGGACCTCACTCTGAAACATGTCACAGGTCAGTATTTTTATTTGAAGTCCATCTTGGTTGGAGGTTATTTTTTGTTTTGTTTTGGTTTTTTTTTGTTTTGTTTTGTTTTATTTGTTTGCTTTTTTTGTGTTTGGTTGGCTTTAGCAATTTTTTTTTTTTTAATTAAGAAAAATATATCATTTTTCTTTGCAGAGATGAGAAGCACATGAATCAGTTATGCAAAATATATTGTACTGAGGTCTTGATTTTAAAGTCCTTAAATATAATTTAGTAATTAGTATATGCACCCTATATAAGACACACTACAAAGAGCCCAAAGATGCTCATATTAATTCATACACATCTATTGAAATACTTAGGTAATGCATGATTTTAAGTCATCACCAATTTTGAAAGGAAAAGAAGAGTTTATGTGAACAAAAGGTAATAAAAAGAAGAGGAGTGTACTGTAGGAAGCAAGACTATTCCACAGCTCCTCTACAGACTTCTCAGGAAAACAACAGGGAATGGCTTGTGGCAGACTAGCACAACACAGCACCAACTCTGTGAATGCTAATGAGTAAAGCCAAGGAAAAATGCTGGAGCATCAGATATTGGAAGATGACACTGATGAGGGCAGATGTAGAAAAATGATTATCAACTTCAGACCCCCTAGAGCAGCATGAATGAAATCACATCCTTGTGTTCTGGGAAATAAAACAGGCAACTTGGATAGAAATAAAGACAGCCTTTAATTATCTAAAAGTAAATTGGGAGCAGCCCATGATAATTCAGAAGTGGCGTTATTATAGAACACAATGCAGAGTTAATTCAGAAATCAGTTTGTTCAAAAACATCAACAGCTGGGTTTAATAATAGACACAATGAATTAGAAATGAAGAAAAGCTTCAGACAGAAGATTATCGAGCAATTTCAATCATATTATTAGATTTACAACAAAACAGTGGCAAAGAACCGGTATGTTAGAATTATTTAAATAAAGGAAAACAATACTTTGGATTGATGAACTCCAAAAGTGTCAAAAAATGAACTTTTACAAGATTATTTTGTCCAGTTGTGTTTCAGAGGTGGGTTTTTTTATGCTTTTACCATGGCAAAAGCTAACTTTCCCATTCCTTCATCGCTTCTAAAATAAAACAAATGCTGTCTTATCACAAGACCAATATACCATTTTAATGAAAAAAAAATGCTTTAGCGCCAGAAAAGGTGCTACCTTCTGACATTTCTATTTATATTCATTAATATTTCCTTCAGCAGGTTCTCTTGTTGCTTTACTATTTTATAATTTAAGGATACAATTACAATTAGGAAAGCATGGAAAGAGCACAATCAGATTATCAGATGATTACAACCAGTACCACTGGCAAGGCAAAATTTGTGTTTGGCTGCAAGTTTAGTCACAACGACTGAATAATTTATTAACAGTGTTATGAAACTGAACTTTGTGAAACACATGATCAAATTTTACATATAAAAGTTAAATAGGCAAAGGAAATACTGTAGTGCCATAACTTTTTCTGCATATAACAGTTTAAAATTTTTAAGGTTTTTTTTTTTTTTTTACTTCTTTTGTTTATTTTTTNGAAAGATAAATATTTCTAATTTGTCCCTCATTTCACTCTGAATCTGGCCTGGCCTGCAGCAGCCACCATGCTCTGTGGAAGTATCCAAGTGAGCTTGAAAATGCCCATGTTTGGTTCTGCTGTCAGCCCACTCGTGCCAGAACCAGGTGATTGCAAAGCCTCCCCACATAAATACTTGGTTAAATTGTCAGGCAGCAGGTTAACAGTGAAATGAATT